>SJYX01003965.1:18547-42163 GCA_006410675.1 Oreotragus oreotragus | reverse complement strand
TGCTAAAGCTGAAACTCCAGTACTTTGGCCACCTCATGTGAAGAGTTGACTCATTGGAAAAGACTCTGATGCTGGGAGGGATTGGGGGCAGGAGGAGAAGGGGACGACAGAGGATGAGATGGCTGGATGGCATCACCGACTCGATGGACATGAGTTTGAGTAGACTCCGGGAGTTGGTGATGGACAGGGAGGCCTGGCGTGCTGCGATTCATGGGGTCGCAAAGAGTCAGACATGACTGAGCGACTGAACTGATAATAGCTCCAAAAATTTAAATACTTATGTTTAATTCTAATATGTTCAGAATCTGTATGCTGAAAACTATGAAACACTGAAAGGAACCAATATCAATCTAAATAAATTGAAATATATTATGTTCATAGACTGAAAGTATCAATATTGTTAAGATGTAAAATTTCCCCATATTGATCTACAAATTTAACACATCACAATCAAAATCTCAGTAGGAATTTTCCAGATACTGATTTTAATATCTTTTCCCATTAATAGTGACAAGGGCATCAGTTTTTTAACCAAATTATCAACAAAATTTCCTTTACTATACGCTTAGGAGTTACCTACTTACGAGATAGTCATGTATTATGCTAAATCATTGCAATCATCTGCTGCATTATTGCAAAACACTAATGAAGTGCTCCAGTCACAGATATGAGGTATTACTAGCTGACTTTGATGTGTTATTCCAGGACACACATTCTGGAGACTGGTTCACCATCTAGGGTCACCAGAGAAAGTATCCCTTGGACCTTGCTTAAGGGGTCATCCCAAGTTCTCTTTGCCCCATCATTGCTGAAAAGTGCCACAGCTTTCAGGATTGGGTCCATGCTTACCACCACCAGAAGGTAACGGGATGTTAGTGGAGCTGCTATTATTTGCTGTTATCTCCCATGACCCTCCTATGAAGTGGATATGAAGATAAACATTACACAAGTGTATACTTCCTTGCATTAACTGGGACTGTTATTACATGTTCCACTGGGTACGATCCTTAAAACTGAGATTTCACCAAATATGTTAACAAATAGAAATAGGATTTCAAGCTCATGGGTATACCCCACTAAGTACTCCAGATATCAAGAATGGATCACTCCTAGCCCTTCTTAACAGTCTAAGAATCAAATTACTAGCTATCTCTGACTCCCTACTCATACTTCAACCAGTTTAACCTCTCCAGTTTGTCCTTTTGATGCTGAGCAGTTTATCCCACAGGCTTTAAAACTCTTGCTATTCAAAGTGTGGTCTAAGGATCAGCAGCATCAGTATCACCTAGAAGCTTGTTAGAAATGTAGAATCTCACACTTCATTGCAGACCTGCTGAATGGGAATCTGTTTTACCAAGATTTCCAGGTGATTCACATGTACGTTAAAGTTTGACAGACGTTGCTTACAAGGACTTAGCTCTACCTTCCCTTTGGTTAACTAAGTCCTTGTGAAGACATACTGGGACCCAGTGACAATAATCAAGGTCAGCTGTGCACCACAGAACATGCACTATCACCAGACAATCTAATGACTGTTCCTACTGGTTATTTTGTTGGTCACCTGAGGGTCCCTTTCAAGATGAAAGGGAACTTTTTCTCCACAATTTAATTTGCCACTCCACAACTCGAGAGGGTTGGCTTTATCAAACAGATTCATTGATGAGCTCCAATAGCTTCCTGGTGGCGTCTTTAGAATTTTCTATGTATACCATCATGTCATCTATGAAAATTGAGTTTTACTTCTTTTCCACTTTGGAGTCCCTTTATTTCTTTTCCTCTCTGATTGCTGTGGCTAGGACTTCCAAAACTAGGTTGAATAAAAGTGGCAACAGTGGACCTTGTCTTGTTCCTGGTCTCAGAGGAGATGCTTTTAGCCTTGCACCACTGAGAATTATGCTGTGGGTTTGTCATATACGGTCTTTTTCATGTTGAGGTATGTCTCCTCTATGTCCATGTTCTGGAGTTTTATCATAGATGGGTGTCGAATTTTGGGAAATTTTCCTGCATCTACTGAGATGATCATATGGTTTTAATTCTTCTAGTTTGTTGATGCGGTGTATAATACTGACTCATTTCCAGGTATTGAAGAATTCCTGCCCCCTTGGGATAAAGCTGCTGATCATGGTGTGTGACCCTTTTAATACATTGTTGGCTCTTATTGGCTAGTATTTTGATTCTTTTTGTGTCTATGTTCATCGGTGATATTGGCCTGGAATTTTTTGTGGCATAGGAGTTTTGTAGTTTTAAGTGCTGACAATATTCTATGTGACAACTGTAGCACACTGTCTTGTCTTGACTCACAGACTCGCAGAAAACTAACTGAGTGAATGTAACATTCAAATGGAAGTTCTCTGGTTGACCTTACTGGGATGACCACTGTATAGTTTTGCTTAAAAATCTCCTCCTAACAAAGTAAAAGTAGCTGCCACTATTTCTCAGTATAAATAACAGCTTTTCCAAGACAAGAAAAGACAAGTTTTGCAGCAAAAACTGGCAGTCTTGCCCCAGGATGAAGGGACTTAGAAACACATTCCAAACTCCACTAAAATGGAACCTCTGTTCTGAACGTAATATAGTTGGACTAATTATAATATTGGCACCAGTGAGGAAAAGTGTTAATAGTAATAATAATGATGATAATATATTGTTTACTATTTGACAAGCACATGCACATATGAATACAGACTAAATCTCATGTTATAAAATTTTCAAAAACTAGCATTCTTTCTTACTGTTAGAAGCCTATGGTTAATGACTGCTGAAGGAATGTGCAGAGTGTGTGGTATGATATGCCTAATTCTCTCCAAATGTGTAAGTAGAACAAAAGGTGCAGTAGTTTAAGAATGCCAGGACCAACCAAACCAGTGGTGTGTTCTTTTCTGATATATATAAAGTTCTTCACACCACATTTTTTCAAGTGCACTGGGTTTAGCTATAAGAAAATTCATTTGGGGGCCAGAAATTAATCACATACAGTATGCTGAAAAAAAGTTTCTGCAAGAAAAGCTGTTGGCAAACCAGCCTAATACAACTCTCATTCAGTTCAGTTCAGTTACTCAGTCGTGTCCACCTCTTTGCGACCCCATGAATCGCAGCACGCCAGGCCTCCCTGTTCATCACCATCTCCCGGAGTTCACTCAGACTCATGTCCATCGAGTCCGTGATGCCATCGAGCCATTTCATCCTTGGTCGTCCCCTTCTCCTCCTGCCCACAATCCCTCCCAGCATCAGAGTCTTTTCCAACGAGTCAACTCTTCACATGAGGTGGCCAAAGTACTGGAGTTTCAGCTTTAGCATCATTCCTTCCAAAGAACACCCAGGGCTGATCTCCTTCAGAATGGACTGGTTAGATCTCCTTGCAGTCCAAGGGACTCTCAAGAGTCTTCTCCAACACCACAGTTCAAAAGCATCAATTCTTCAGTGCTCAGCTTTCTTCACAGTCCAACTCTCACATCCATACATGACCACTGGAAAAACCATAGCCTTGACTAGATGGACCTTTGTTGGCAAAGTAATGTCTCTGCTTTTCAATATGCTATCTAGGTTGGTCATAACTTTCCTTCCAAGGAGTAAGCATCTTTTAATTTCATGGCTGCAGTCACCATCTGCAGTGATTTTGGAGCCCCCCAAAATAAAGTCTGACACTGTTCCACTGTTTCCCCATCTATTTCCCATGAAGTGATGGGACCAGAGGCCATGATCTTCATTTTCTGGTGTTGAGCTTTAAGCCAACCTTTTTTTTTCACTCTCCTCTTTCACTTTCATCAAGAGGCTTTTTAAGTTCCTCTTCACCTGTTAAACGTCACAGTTATAGCACAGTAATTGAAGGTACAGGTTGAAGCTGGTTGACTTGTTTTTTGGCTTCCTCTCCAATTGGCTGCTCACAAGGCCACAAAGGGCCCATAATAGTCTTTTCCCTGGTCTTTACTTACACAGTCCTATTATGGAACTTGTTGGTTTCAACAATGAAGGGAAGATTGATGGTCACATCCCATCAATCAGGAATGGGACAGGGACCTATCTTGGATTAAAGGAGTTTAATTCTGACTTACATACAGCTGGTACAGAGGGCAATGCTGGTTAAATTAAGCCTTTTCTTATATACTTATGCTGTGAAAAGTTATTCAAAGTGTACACTCACATAACCTCTTAAAAAAATCACATGGCAGAAAACGTTCATTTACATAGCAAGTTAGTCATCTGCAGACGTGTGGATAATGGAAATCTAGCATAACTCAAACCATACAAACTCTACCACTTGCTCTTGCCATCAGAATTTGGAGATCTCAGTTCAAAACACTTCCTCTACCAAGCGTAGTGGAAGCAGGCGGTATGAGCCACCTACCTGCGATTTCTTGTATATTTACAAAATGCTGACTCTTGATGAGGAGAGACCTTTATTTTTAAAACAATTATATTTTTAAAAACCTGAATTGGGTCACTTTACTTTCAGGATGAGAGTTGATCCATGCTTTCAATTTACTGCCATACACAACACATTTTATAACAAATAAAGGTAGGCTGCCACTTCAACATCTTCCTGTAAAAACTTCACAGTGCAAGAAAGTGATTACTGTTAAGTATGAAGACATCTAAAGCCAGCTAATATTTTAATTATAGGCCAGAATATTTTTTTGTGATTCTTCCTAAAAAATGCTGGCACAGTCAGCTAATGCCCAGGTTATAAAAATCACTTAGTATCACTTCTTACCCTTCAGTATATTTTTAAAATCTACATAGCATCATACTAAATGCTGGTGGGAAAGAGAGTGTAAGACTCTAAAAAACTTCTCAGGTAGCACAGTAATTTAAAACCAACTAGGAGAAAGCATCCCCCTCCCCAAATACTTTTGTATGTAATTTTCTGTCCCTTAACCACAGTAACAAAATAAAAAACCATTTTACCTTAAAAAGAAGCTAAAAAGGAAAAGATTTCACTTCTCCTTTGAAAACATCACTTCTTACCTCTTAAAGAGAGAAATTTTCACTTTGTGTGTGTTGGGGGGGTTGTATCATAAATAAAAATATCAAATTTATGTCAGTTGTACAAATGTTTCATTTAGGAAAGAAAGCAAACACTTTGATTCAGAGGATTCTAAAATATTTCATCACTACAAGAAAAGTATAATTTTAAGCTAAAAAATCGTAACACACTGAACTAATACAAATCATCCACTGGCATATCCTATTGTTTCTCATAAAATGCATAATTAAGGAGTAATACGTCAAAGATCTTTTCCCAATGTCGGTCATATTAGCTTATCAGCCCCGGGCAAACTCCATACACCTGCAGCCTCAAGATCCTCCTTTCTTACCTGAGGGTCCAGGGCTAACAGCCCTTTAACGTCCCTTCCCATCTACAAATTTGTGCAGAATTCTTAAGCTTACATAACCCTTTTGAGAATGAGGGGTTTCAACTTGTATTTTCTAGATAAATTTCCCCATTTAAGTATTATAGTTATTCTCTAAACATTTAAAATCTTACTTTAAAATTTATTCTCAGTGTATTTCCCTGTCACCTTTTTAAAAGATGAGGGAAGACTAACAACTTAAGTCTCGCGGCATCCTGGTCTCCTAGGAATTTGTGCAGAATTCTTAAGCTTACATAACCCTTTTGAGAATGAGGGGTTTCGACTTGTATTTTCTAGATAAATTTCCCCATTTAAGTATTATAGTTATTCTCTAAACATTTAAAATCTTACTTTAAAATTTATTCTCAGTGTATTTCCCTGTCACCTTTTTAAAAGATGAGGGAAGACTAACAACTTAAGTCTCGCGGCATCCTGGTCTCCTAGGCTAGGTGGCTGACGGTGATTGGCAGATATTGCTTGAGACCTGACTCCATCGGGGCAGCTTTGGGCCATACTCTGAGTCTCAAAACGAAGATGATACCACCTGTTTGATATTTCTTAAGCCTGACAGAGTTATCATTATATACCAGATACACCAAAACTTTGTATTCTACACATTACCATATGGATGCAAATGATTTTTGTGATAAGCCCAAGGTGACGTTCTTTCCTGAGGAAGTATAGATACCCTGATAAAGTACAGATAGATATGTTTTACAACATGTTTTTCATTAATACTTGTACATTTATGGTTTTAATCCTTTGGTTCCGTGAGTTTCCTCCTGTTGTCAACCTGTCTCCTGCTTCTAATTATGCTTCTAATTGCAATATTTTGTGTCTCTTAGAGTCCAGAAGTCTGACCTTTCCATAGATGAAAACCAAAACCTAAAGATCTGTTGCTTTAGCAAATGTGGTATCTTCATTACTCACTTTAAAAGTGTGATTTTCTAACTAGGTAAGGCATCAGACTCATCTAGGAAGTGTTGTAAAAATTGAGATTTCTGGGCTACGGCTACACAGTCTGATTCTGTATGTCTAGAGTAGGACCCAGAAAAACCCTCTCAAAAGCTACCCCAGGTAATCTCAACAATCATTAGTATAGTTTCTAGGACTCAATGTTCTGCCCTCAACTTCTTAAATTCAATTTAGAATTTTAGCAGCTGGTGGTTTTTAGTACAAAAATTTCCCACTGCATTAATCACAAGCACATTCAAAGTAGACTGCCAATGATCTTGACTTAACTCAGTAGGAAACTAGTCATTACAATCCTTTACAATAAAATTTTAAAATGATGAATTAACTTCAGAGTGAAGACAATGCATGTAGATGCTGAAAGGTGGCTGGCTGTATACACTTACAGGGTGCCTGTTTGCTGCCTTAATCACAATCTGAAGGTCATTCTTATTGCATCTGTCGTTACTAAATCAAATCTGGCAGAACTCCTCTAAAACAGAAAGATGGCTAACCGGCTACTCAGTATTAAGGAACTGTTTCTAGCAGACATAAAAGTATTTTTTAAAAAAACAACCACACAGCTTCCTGTAGAAATGCATACTTTCACGCTTCTGAAGTCTACCGTAAAGAGAAAGCTGACCAAAACTACTGTTGCTTAAAAATATGTTCAATTAACTGTGAAAATATAGGTGTAAAATAGGTACAACTTCGTCCTTTACGAGATTCAACAAGTGTAAATGAAATTAATCTTCCACCTATGCTACCTATCCAAATAGTTAACTGTGAACACGACGCATGAAGCATTTGGTATAACGTAGTTCTGATACCACCCCTTCCGAATTTAATAGAAAGCCACATCCGGATGTTTCCAGGCGTCCCAAGTGTGTCTAGGCACTGCGGAATGTCGTCATGTCTTTTGGTTCTCTGCTGGGGACACACCAGTCGTCAGCCTCGTGGTTGGTGTTGTAGTGCTTCCAGGCAGCTTTGTTATACACCGGGAGTCTTTCTATCGATTCTGTTGACAGAGCCTGAGAGGGAAAGCAGGAACTAAGTCAGGCACTTTTGGGGAATCCATTATTCGAGAAAAATCTACAATGGCAAAAAGTTCACTACAAATCAAACCATACTCTATACTGGGTTTGTATTTTATCAGTCATGAAACCATCCACATACATTTTAAAGTAGAGCACACATTTGAAACGTGCTGCTTACTAAAAGCTGCCGGCAATGGCTTAGTGTGCGTGCTGTATTCTCTAACCAGCCTAGAAGTTGCTGGTCTGGAGTTTTACACAAGTGTCATAGACATTCTTATAAAATCTGATCAACGGAAATTCATTTTCAACAGAAGCTGAAAAAGTCAGTTAAGTGTAAAAGCATAAAAATTCACATAGGTACCTTAATATATGTAATGTAAAAGCATTTAATGAAATCTGGGTTTGAGCCTGTGTCTTTTCCTACCACTAAAGTCACCGATTTTAGTTATTGCATATGTGATTTCCACATCATGCATAGCTGACCCTCGGTATCACTCCCAACCCCACATGGATACCAAAATCTGCCGATGCTCAAGTCCCGTATATAAAACGCTGCAGTATCTGCATATCATCTACACACATCCTCCTGCACACTTTAAATCATCTCAAGATTAACTACAATAGCTAATACAATGTAAATGCTATAAAAATACAACAAATATTAAGTAAATAGTTGCTGATGTGCAAGAAAATCAAGTTTTGCTTTTTGCAACATTCTGGTATTTTTTCTTCAAATATTTTTGATTCATGCTTGGATCTATGAATGCAGAACTCGAGGATATGGAGGGCAGACTGTAATTTCATGTTTCCAACATTATCGCCATTAAGTTACTGTTCTATTTTGGCTTCCTGTGTATCACTGAGATAAACTACATTCCTCATTATCTTCAAATTAGGATATGTTGTTAAGATTTCAACTATAAGCAAAAGGTAGTCCCTAAAATGCAGAAAATATTAAACTAGAAGTTTAATTCCAATAATGGTAAGGAAGGACTTTATTTTTAATTATTCTGTAAGACCTCCTATATTCTATTTTTTTCCAAAATGGAGCTAAAAATCTTTCACTTATACTTATATTTTTTTATGGCAGAACTGCCATAACCCTTGATCTATAATAAAACAAATAAAAACATTATATTTGATGATAAAAAGGGCAACATGAAGGCAATATTTTTAAGTTCCTCACAACTGAGATGGTTAAGAAAACTTTCATCTTCAAAGAACTTAACATTTTCAGACAAATTTACTTTTTCTAATGTAGTCTTCAGCATTTCCCATCAAATAGGTGCCATCTAGTGGCCAGAATAAGAGTAACTAGAGTCACTAAAAATGGAGGTACCTACCACCAGTGTGCTGCTGAACCAGTCCAGCACACTGGTGGGGCTGAGGGCTTTCCATCCCTGCAATATACACTGATGTGTCAGATAAACACATGGAACATCCCAGGTAAGTCTGCTTCCACCAGGTGAGCTATATGCCTACCAAGGGTCACCTGTGATTGTTCCTAAATTTGTTAATATATTTAAATCTGTCACTGTAATTTAATCTAAATATTGCTTTTAACAAAGCACACAAAAATGTAGGGGTGGCATGGGGGGAAGGTTCTCTGAAAACTAAGATGACGTTTCATAAAGACTTGTGAAGGAAAGTTATATAAAAACTGCTGTCAAAAAAGAGAAACTGTAAGGAACTGCATAAAAATCAGAAATGATTATGCACTTGGCTGGCTGTTTCTTTGATTAAAGAAACCAAAACAAGGTACTGTAGGTATAGCTTCTGTAAAAAAGACAATTAAAATTTCAATCTGAAGACCCATATGCAAAAGAAAGGCCTTAGAAAGTATATCAAAGACTGGTCAGTCAACGTCCATTCATGTATCTCAAATTACAAATTTAATTTTAACATAACTTTTTGACTGCCCACTTTAACCCAGTTTTTCTTCTACTAACAATCATAGTCCTGATCACTATGGGTAAGAGCATTTCTTTCCCACAAAGAGGTTATTTGTCAAAACAGATGAGATCCTTGTTAAAAAAAAAGAGAGAGAGAGAGAAAACATGAAAAAACACCTATGTTTGTATTTTAATAGCATGAGGTAGAAGAAAGTCTCATTACAGTTAAATACTGGTATCTTAGCATCAAAAAGTCCCAGAAGTACCATTAAGTACAGAAGACTATGGTCTTTACCTTAATGTAAATGACTGCGTCTGTCCCATAGCCCTCTAGGGAATAGAGCTTTAGGTCTCCTTGGAAATACTGCGCATAAAGGCGTGAGATGGGCAATCCATAACCAAAACCAGCCTGTTTGAGAAAACAGGAAATTTTATTCAGAAAGCCACACAGTGAAATACTTTTCTAATTAAAATAAGTGGTACTGGAGTATCCCAGGGCTATCAGAGCCTGCATCTAAAGATCCATTAATACTTAAGTGGTGAAAGTGATCAAGCTGCAGCCTAGTTGAGCACTGTATTAGATGGCTTCCCTCTGATCATTTGAAATTCCTCTTTTTCCTATAAAGCAACCTGTGGGGGTCTAGAAAAAGCATGCTTCTCTCTTCTTTACTGGCCTGCTCCAGAGTATCCCTATACTGCTTTCGGCATTATCATTTAAAACATGTTCTCTCTTTCAGGAGCAAGAGTAGAAAGACCTGGTGGCAATGTCACAGATGCATCTCACAACTTCACACCATTAATTCCAGGCTGAGTCCTAATAGGTCGACTCTCTTAATACTCACTGACACATCATCTCCCCCACTTAGAAATCTTCAAAGCACCCCAACACCCACCGACCCTCACCATCTCCAACCCCTTGCCTTGAGATAAAAACCCAAGCTTCTAAAAGAGAGCTTTCAAGATTTAACACGATCAGGTCTGTGCCTCCCACTTCCCAGTCCAGCTAATGCAGACCTCTTGCTCCTAAGTTCCTCAAGCACATCAGGTTATTCTTCACAGCTGTGTCTTTGCTCATTCTGTTCCTGGTATCTGGAATGGCCTTTACCTGGATAAATCCTATCAATTCTTTAATATGAAGTGGAACATTTGGATAAGTGTAAAAAAAAAAAGTATTTTTTATCACCAACTCAGGTGTTTAATGACATTTCACAGAATAGTTTAGTGAAGATGACATTTCACAGAATAGTTTAGTGAAGAGTGTATGTGATTCAGGAATCGGTGCTATTAACAAATCCAGGCTCTGGCCTTATCTACCGCCACCATTTTTCACTTGACTTTTTAAACCAGAGTTTCTGTTTGCCCCTCCGAATAAACTACCCCTTCTCCTCATTTCCCCTTGTCCTGGGAGGCTGGCCTGAGTTGATGTAAGCAGGCTCCTCTGCCCTCTGCTTCTGTGTCTAGCCGAAGGGGAGCCCAGCAGGAGTCTGCAGGGAGCCATTCAGGGTCATCCTGCTCCTGGGCTGGCTAGGCCCGGGGGAGTAAGCAGCTGCTCTCTAACACTCCTTTCAGGGTTCTGCTGACTTCTCCTCCCTGAGTCAGGTGGTGACAGCTCTGCTGCTGCTAGCCTGGATTCCTGTTCTATCCCACCCCTCTTTCTGTAATTTGCCTCTTTATAGATAAGCCTTCCATGAAGTATCATAATTTGAACTATCTCTTTCCAAGTGAGACTCTGACAGGTACATTAACTGGTTCCATTTCTGCACGAGCAGGTGGCTCAGGATCCCCTAGTACTCAATCTACTTCATCACTGCCTCTCCCTCAGCCACACGCCTGTGGACCCCTCAGGCTTCCCTGTAAGTAAAGAAACTAACTTTCGCTTAACTAATGCCAACTAACACGGTGGGCTCGGCCCACTGCTGGGTCTGCACAGTGTCCCACACCAGCCAAGAGTGGAATGCTCTGTCACTACACCTCTCTCGGGGCCAAGCCCAAAAGACAAGAGTGGAACCAAATCCTACCAGTGGGTGGAACTCGAAGTGGCACACCTACATGGCCCATGGGCAGCAGCAAACGGGCTGGCTGGTCAGAGACTTGGAAAGAACAAAACTGGATAACTGACGAGGAAGAGGGAAATGTGGACAGGCCTCTCTGAACGGCTCACGGCAGGAAGACATTCCGCCCCTGCAGATGCGCACCTGAGGGCAGCCGTGTGAAGGCAGCTCTCAGTGATCAGCGTGACCGGATGGCTGCCCCAGTGCTTGCTTACTGGTCCCCTCACACAGGGGCCATAACAGCAGGAAGGAGGCTCTGGGAAAGCTCAACCACAGGCTGGCCCTCGGGAAGGCTGTGCAGCTGGGTGGCAGCCTGTGTTATGCCAATCCTCCTGTTTTTCTTAAAACTCCACAAACATCTTGCATCCTGAACAACAACTCTTACACAGCATTCACTACGTGTCAGGTCCTATTAAAAAATGTGTTTACATACAGTGACTCAGTCTTCACAATAATTCAGTCTTTAAGGCTGGGGAAATTGTGGTACTGAAGGGTCAATAATATTCCTAAGGCTGAACAGCTAGGATGTGGTAGAGCTGAGAATGGAGCAAACAGTTTAAATTTAGAGTCTGGACAAGTACGCTATGCTGCTCTCCACAAAAATTCTACAACATTTGTTTACTACAAAAGGAGCATATCCCTTTTCTCCACTTAGAGTAAAACTGGAATCTAAGAAGATACTCATGTTTATTTGACCTTTTCTGTCCTCGGCACATGGATGCCTACCCATAACTCAACTAGAGCAATCATGTAAAAGGTCTGGTAAGACACGAACCATATTGCAGCTGTAACTACAGACTGTGCTGTTTAACTAGAATGTGCTGTGCAGTTTGAATGAAGTCCTCTCAGTGACTTCCTAGGAAAGAGTCTAAAATAAACCCATCTTAGACTGTTTTCCATCATGTTACAAAATAACTCCAGGGTATATGCCAGAGAACCTTCAAAGCCTGGAACAACAAGAGTTTTGGGTGAGAGATTTGGCAAAGCACCTTTCTGGGGGTTGGAGGACCAGGACTGAGTCCATTCAAAAGCTAATCTTATTAACCTGAAAAGACGTGGCTGATTTTTTATTTTAAAGCTATCAACACAACTGTTATTTAAGCCATAGGCAATTAAATTGATTAGAACTCTAGTATTTCTTCTAAGCCACAAATATGTCGTCTTTCTAATTACAAGTACTTGAGGGAAAAAAAAATTACGAAAGATTAAATCAGTGTTGACCAAATACTACTAAAGCTGGTAATTGAGACTTCACATTAATAACAGTGTATCAAAATGTGGTTTACCACATGCTAACTACTGACACACCACTATCAAGCCTGGCAATAAGAACTCTAAAACTCATTAAAAAAAAAAGCATTTCAAAACTATAAATTTAGGGGAAAGTGTTGTTGTTGTTTTTCTCTAATAGCTTTCCCTCATCCTGTTTGTGAACCCCGCACAATGGCTTAACTGATTTATGTGGTAACCTCTTTTTTGGCGAGTCACAAAAACCCACTTCACGGTGTTTTGATCACATACCAGGGGCACTGCTCGGGACGTCTCGACACGAGGCCGGGGTGCAGTGGAGTACATGTAGTTAAAGAGTCGGTCGATTTTCCTCAGAGGAACACCACCTCCGCGGTCACTCATCTAGGGAGAGAAAGGATTATCCCCTGTGACCAAGTCCCAGAAACAGCAAAATACCCATGCATGCTGTGTCACCATTTAACTGTGCTGACGAGCCCTGCTTTTCAAAATGAATACCATGCGATTCAAGTTACAAACATAATCACTTCCCCCACTGCTGGACTTAATTCCTCTACCACACAGAATTTTAGGATATGAAGAACTCCACTGCGATACAGATTTTCAGTGCTGCTGTTTAGTGACTAAGTTATGTTTGACTCTTTTGCAACCCCAGGGACTGTAGCTTGCCAGGCTTCCCTGCCCAGGGGCCACTCTGGGTAAGAGCGCTGGAGTGGGCTACCGTCTCCTTCTCCAGGGGATGTTCCCAGCCCAGGGATCAAACCCGCATCTCCTTTGACTCCCGCGTTGGCAGGCAGATGCTCCACCACCGAGACCCCTGCAAAGCCTGCTTTCAGTGCTGTGGTTTTGTGTAGCTGCTGCAGTCACACTAACGATGCAGCACACAACGGGGAACAGGTTTAGCTTATCTTGAAAGGGAAAGGGAAAGTGAAGTCGCTCAGCTCAGTCGTGTCCCACTCTTGCGACCCCATGGACCAGGCTCCTCCCTCCATGGGATTCTCCAGGCAAGAGTACTGGAGTGGGTTGCCATTTCCTTCTCCAGGGGATCTTCCCGACAGGGACTGAACCCGGGTCTCCTGCAATCCAGGCAGATGCTTTACCCTCTGAGCAACCAACAACAAATTTGTAATTCCTCTCTGGCAGGCAGTCTGGCAACCTGATTAAACGTGCATGTACCCTTTGACCCAACAATGCTTATCTTAAGAAAATTATGAGAAAAGCATGCAAAGTATGTGTGAGAATATCCATCATAGCACTGTGTAGAACAGCTAAAACTGGATTACCACCTAAACAGGGGGCTATTAAGTAAACTAATATACATTCTAAAATAGAATACTATTTTGCCATTAAATATTACATAGAAATATTTGCATGGGATGTTCATAAAATATTGTTAAGTAGCAAAAAGATAGAGAAACATAACATTCTAATTCCATAAAAATTACAGAAGTCTATAATGAAATATAATTCTATTTCAATGGAATTACAAGTGATTTTCTTCTTTGGGGGCTTTAGTTTCTTAATTTTTTTCCACAATTACTTCTATTATGGTAAAAAAGTATAATTTTCATTTTCAGGGAGGTAAAAATAGAACCATTTCATTGTGTTTTAAGAGTCTCATCTACAAGTAATTTCACAGCATAGTCTCCCAGACAACTTATGTCCTTTTTCAACTCAAATCATACACTATACTGAATTTGGTAATTTATTTACAGATTGTCTTCATTATGTTTTCCTTCAATTGACATGGAACATATTTCCCTAGCTTGTCTTGAGAGTCTCTTGGACTGCAAGGAGATCAAGCCAATCACTCCTAAAGGAAATCAACCCCGAATATTCATTGGAAGGACTGATGCTGAAGCTTCAATACTTTGGCCACCTAAGGCAAAGAGTCAACTCAGAAAAAGATATGCGCTGCTTGGAAAGACTGAGGGCAGGAGAAGGGGGCGGCAGATGATGAGATGGTTGGATGGCATCACCAACTCAATGGACATGAACTTGAGCAAACTCCAGGAGACAGTGGAGGACAGAGAAGCCTGGCGTGCTGCAGTTCATGGGATCACAGTGTTGGACACAACTTTGCAACCGAACAGCAACAACACATTGTATAGCTTTATCTTCTAATCTACTATAGCCATTTTCTCTAGTCACAAAATCTAAATTGATTCTACTATCTATAATATTAACACGGTTGTGATATTCAAACAAACCTGCTTTTAACATATTGATATACAGATAAAAACCGTACTGAATTATATGTAATAAAAAGTCCACTTGAATGGCTTATAGTGTTAGTTGCTCAGTAACAACATATAGTTGAGTTTTTATAGCCTCAAAAAACTTTCAGTTCAGCTCACTCACTCAGTCGTGTCCAGCTCTTTGCAACCCCACTGACTGCAGCACACCAGGCTTCCCCGTCCATCACCAACTCCCGGAGCTTGCTCAAACTCATGTCAGTTGAGTCAAATAACTGTGTGTGTGTGTATATACACACACACACATATTACTCTCACAATAGAAGTTCACAGATATTTTAATTTTTAAAATAAAAATCTGCTTTGAAATGCCATTTGAAGACTTGCCTCTGATATGTCTATAATTAGATAATTGCAGTATAAAAATATAAAAGAACATTAGGAACTTGTATGTAGCATTATGCTTGAAATTGTTCTTGGCTATGAATTCAAAGCCCTGTGAAGAGATTTATTTTAGTAAGATGAATAAAGGGCTCTGGGTATTTTCTGAAATGTATCAATTTGTTAATTATTCATCCTTCAATGTAATGCTCTGCTGCATATTTACTGGTAACATGAATCAGAAGTGTGGTTCTACAAATATTAAGTAAAAAACAAATTAGAATAGATACTAAGATAAGAAGGCACAGTTCAATAAGTATTTCGTGGTTTTCCTTAACCTTCTGGCCAGAAGCAGTACAGCAATCCAGCAGATACGACATAAGAAGTGATTTCTAGCCATGGGACAGAAGGATAAAAGCAGAGTGGAACAGAAAGGCCAGAGGCACCTTTGAAAAGTGTCATCTCATTAGAAGTAAAGGGGTCATTTAAGTCATAGGAGCATAGTTAAAGAATGATAAAGGTAACTGCTTTTGCTCTGTAGCCAAAAATGTAATAATACATTGCAACCAAACCTGGGGCCAGTTTTTAAAGTGGTCAAAAGTGTTTCCACGAAACTTGTTAACAGATAATTATACCAGAGAACCTGAGTTCTTTGTGGAAAAGGAAGGAGGGAATAATGGAGAGACAGACAGACATTTGGTCTGTGTATCTTCAAGACAAGAATGGCAGTCTGGTAATAAATATATTGTAAAAGAGATGTGGAAATTTTAAAATCTCTGAAGACTATTTGAAGAAAAATGTGAGAATCATAGAAACACAAGACTATGCCAAGGGAAAGGAAAGAGACTGTGAAAGTGGAGGGTGGTGTGGAGTCATGTCAACAGGAAGTCGGAGGAAGAGAAGCTTGCCAACTACTTTTAAAGTTTTCTCCTCTGTGCATGAAACCAGCACTTCTCGACGTCACCCAACCGACACCTGCCATCCCTAATGTCCTGTTTCTCGTAACACTAGGCTTCCTGGCTAATGTATGCGGATTTTCAGGTCCAAGGGAAATGAATCATTACTAACTTGATGACAGTTCTGAAGGCAGGAAATTTACTAACCTTGAACTCACCCATAGCTCCCGAAGTTTCTTATACAACAGCTTTTTCAAGGTCAGGTGTGTAAAAAAAAATTGCCAACAGTGAATGAATCAAGATGTGTAAGTTTTAATTTATCAGATATGTGGCTATAATATGTCACTTACTGCAATTGGACCAAACAGCAAGTCTGAAAGAGCAGTTAGACTTGTAAGTTAGAAAAAAAAATTCTAACTTAGCAGAGGGATAATAAGTTAAAAATGTCAGTAATTTGAACAGCGAAAAGAACGGGGGAAAAAAATTCCAGGCCTTGATCCTGAAAGTCTACAGTAAGTGATGGGGTTCACAGCTCTATATAAAGAGCTAACAAGGGTAGATGCAGCCATGCAACCTGGGTCTGAAGAGGCAGAGCCTAACACAGCTAAGACCGTTTACAAACACTTCTGGAACAGTCTGTTCAAGACCCTTACGAGCTTTGCTTTTTTAAAACAGCTTGATGAAAATATAATTCATACACCATACTATCCACCCATCTGAAGTGTACAACTCAGGGGCTTCCCTGGTGGGCCAGTGGCTAAGACTCTGTGCTCCCAATGCAGGGGGCCAGAGTTCAATCCCTGGCCAGGGAACTAGATCCCATATGCCGCAGCTAACAGTTTGCATGCTAAGGCAATGGCACCCCACCCCAGTACTCTTGCCTGGAAAATCCAATGGACGGAGGAGCCTGGTGGGCTGCAGTCCGTGGGGTCGCTAACAGTTGGACAGACTGAGCGACTTCACTTTCACTTTTCTCTTTCATGCATTGGAGAAGGAAATGGCAACCCACTCCAGTATTCTTGCCTGGAGAATCCCAGGGATGGGGGAGCCTGGTGGGCTGCCGTCTATGGGGTCACACAGAGTCGGACATGACTGAAGTGACTTAGCAGTAGCAGTGCTGCAATTAAGACCCAGCACAAACAATGACATTTTCAAAACAGTATACAACTCATGGCTTTTTAACAAACAGGCATACTTCTGCGATATTGAAAGTTCAGTTCCAGACACCACAAAAAAGCAAATATTGCAATAATGCTATTCACTTGAATTTTTTGGTTTCCCAGTGCCTATAAAAGTTATGTTTACATTTACACTGTAGTCTATTAAGTGTGCAAAGCATTAGGCCTAAAAAATGTACATATCCATTAATTTAAAAATAAAAAACAAAAAACCAATGAGAATAATATCAAAGATCATTGATCACTATAACAAACATGATAATGAGAAAGTTTGAAATATTGCAAGAATCACCAAAATGTGACAGAGAGAAATGGAGTGAGCCGATGCTGTCGGTTAAAATGACACTGACAGACTTGGTCAACGCAGGGCTGCCGCAAACCTTCCATTTGCGACAAATGCAGTGTCTGCAAAGTGCAATCAGGCAAAACAAGGCAGGGCAGGCCTACATTCATAGGTACGTGCAACCATTTCTCCAGTCAACTTTAGAATATTTTCATTGCCTCAAAAAGAAACCCTGGACTCTCTATTGATTACACTAAGTAACCACTAATGTATTTCTTGTCCTTGTATATCTGTCTGTTCTGGACATTTCATATAAGGAAATCATATATAATGTGTGGCCTTTTGTGTTTAGTTTTCTTTTTACTTGACGTATTTTTAATGTTGCAGCATTCATCTTGTAGCGTGCACCAATAGCTCACTCCTTTTATGGGCAAATAATATTCCACTATATGCCACATTTTTGTTGATTTATTATTCAGCTGATGAACAACATCTGGGTTATTTTTAGCTCTTGGCTGTTGTGAATAATGTTACTACAAATACTCATTGGTTAAATACCTGTTTTCAAGCTTTGGGGGTATATATCTAGGAGTGTAACTGCTGGGTTATCATGAACATTTCTTTACACCAAACAGGCAGACTCCCTTAGCAAAGCCTGTCTATCACGACAAAACAAGTCTCTGAGTGCCTAAGAGCTCAGTGAATACTGATCCATGCAGTGATGGATGACCACAAGTAATGGAACGCAACTGCAGACCAGCATGCTAAAGCACATGAAACGGAAGCAGAAAAAGGTATGAGAAAGACCATGCGGTAGCACAGCTGTTGTCCCAAAGCAGAAGACAGGCAGCTTATTTTGAATCAAATAAACCTTAATGGGCAAGTAGCTGACATATAACTAACCAAAAAATAGACACATACTAACATCGGGACCGGGAAAAAGTGACATATCCATATTAGTTTTTTAGCTAACAGATGATAGTGCCCTATATTTATTTGTGATTCATTCTTTTATATGAATAGCCAAGAGGGATAAATAGAAAAAAGTTCAGAGGAACTTGCAGAGAAAGCTGAGGCATATTAATTTTTTAAAAAGCAACTAGTATTACTATCCTCAGAGTGATAAAAGAGGAAACCAGGACAGAATGCTATGAAAAAATAATAAAAATAATAGTTCCTGGGAAATTTATAATAATAGAAATTAAAATTCAACAAAAGTTGGGAATTCAAGGTTAAGAAATCTCAGAGTAGAATGAAAAGTTAAAGATATAAAAAAATAAGAGGAAAAGATAAGAATAAATTAGAGGGCCATTTCATGAAGCCCAGAATTTTTGAAAGATAACTATCAGAAAGATAAACAGAAAAGAAGAAAGTACCAAGGAAACAGTGGAAATTCTAAAAGGCCCAGCTCAATGGGTACAAAAAGGCCACTTCATGTCACATCATTATGAAATTTCACAACAGAGCTGAAGAACTTAAATTTCACTTAAAACCGGTCAGACACAAAGAAACAGGAATTTGAAAAAGAATTAAGTCTTCTCAAAAGGAACAGCAGAAGTAACATCAGCAGAAACAGTGGAGAAAGGAGCTCCAAAAAGTCCCCCATCAAAGCATGAAAGCAAAAAGGCACAAGTTGTTAGAACTCTGAAAATTAACCACAGGCTTGTAGCAATACAGGGAGGATGTACTCAAGAAAAACAACAGTGAGCTTTGTGGTATTTTAACTTGGCTTTTCTCGACCTCCCATCCCCACTACCAACAACTTGGAACCAGAGTGAAACCAGCAGCCTGACAGCCACTGGAAACACTGTCTTTCTTTGACCTTTGACCTGATTCTGACCTCCTTAATGCAAAAAGTCTTGCATGCTCCTACTCCCCATCCTCAGAAACAATTATCAAAGACAATTAGAGGTAACTGATTAATTTGATGGCTGCCTGAGGCAGTCTATGACAGTTAAGGCAAATAACAGACTACCCAAAAAACTTGGGTAGGAAAAGCTGAGGAATGAGATGTCCATAGGTACTTAGAAAAACTCAAGGATATCCTGGGAACCTAGACAGTCATGCTCGCTTAGGGCTATGTTCAGTAAGGACCTGAGAGAGTCCTAAGCATTCACCTCCATCTGACCTTGAAGCTCTGTACAAGTGGAATGTAAAGGTTAAGTCAAGAGCTGTCAACAGCCTGATTCAACATTGAAGGTGTGTCCCAAAGTGCACATAGAATCCCCTGACGAAGACTGGGAGAAGACATTTAAGGAAAATGCAGTTCAATCATTAGTTGACCAAAAATGGCAACCCACTCCAGTGTTCTTGCCTGGAGAATCCCAGGGACAGGGGAGCCTGGTGGGCTGCCGTCTCTGGGGACGCACAGAGTCGGACACGACTAAAGTGACTTAGCAGCAGCAGCAGCAAGCAGAAAGCACACACAACAAAGAATACAGACTTCACAGAATTAGTTTCAAAAAGTCACTAAGCAAACAACGTTCAAGAACAACAGAGAAGCTCCAGCAAGACAGTAGGAGGGGCTAAACTGCATCTAGAATCAAACCCCATACCCGCCAGAAACACTCAGAGGGCTCAAACAAACCTTGCATACGCCAGGACCCAGAGACCCCACAGAGACTGAGACAGAATGGTGTTTGCGTGGCTCCTCTGGAGGTGCGGGTCAGCAGTGGACTACTGCAGGGGCAGGGGCTCTGGGTGCGGCAGGCTTCGGTACGGCCTAAGCCCTCTTGGAGGGGGTCGCCACTAACTCCACCACAGAGCTGCCAGAACTTACACAGGGCTGCGAAATTAACTCTTGGCGGGAACAAACAGAACTTTGTACGTACCAGGACCCAGGAGAAAGGAGCAGTGACCCCACAAGAGACTGACCCAGATTTGCTTGTAAGTGTCCAGGAGTCTCCGGCAGAGGCGTGGGTTAGCAGTGGCCTGATGCAGGGCTGGGGGCACTGAGTGTAGCAGTGCATGCATGGGACATTTTAAAGGAGGTCGTATCTTCACTACCTTCACCATAATTTGGCCCAGGTAAATAACACGGAGGGAACACAGCCCCACCATCAACAGAAAATTGGATTAAAGATTTACTGAACATGGCCCTGCACATCAGAACCAGACCCAATTTCCCCCTCAGTCAGTCTCTCCCATCAGGAAGCTTCCATAAGCCTCCAACCCTTCTCCATCAGAGGGCAGACAGACTGAAAACCACAATCACAAGAAACTAACCAATCTGATCACATGGACCACAGCCTTGTCTAACTCAAGGAAACTATGAGTCATGCCGTGTAGGGCCACCCAAGATGGGCGGGTCGTGATGGAGAGGTCTGACAAAACGTGGTCCACTGGAGAAGGGAATGGCAAACCACTGCAGTATTCTTGCCCTGAGAACCCCATGAACAGTATGAAAAGGCAAAAAGATAGAACACTGAAAGATGAACTCCCCAGGTCAGTAGGCACCCAATATGTTACTGGAGATCAGTGGAGAAATAACTCCATAAAGAATGAAGAGATGGAGCCAAAGCAAAAACAGCACCCAGCTGTGGATGTGACTGGTGATGGAAGTAGAGTCTGATGCTGTAAAAAGCAATAATGCATAGGAACCTGGAATGTTAGGTCCATGAATCAAGGCAAACTGGAAGGGGTCAAAGAGGAGATAGCAAAAGTGAACGTCAACATTCTAGGAATCATCGAACTAAAATGGACTGGAATGGGTGAATTTAACTCAGATGACCATTATATCTACTACAGTGGGCAGGAATCCCTTAGAAGAAAAGGAGCAGCCATCACAATCAACAAGAGAGTCCGAAATGCAGTACTTGGATGCAATCTCAAAAATGACAGAATGATCTCTGTTTGTTTCCAAGGCAAACCATTCAGTATCACAGTAATCCAAGTCTACACCCTGTCCAGTAATGCTGAAGAAGCTGAAGTTGAATGGTTCTAAAAAGACCTACAAGACCTTCTAGAACTAACACCCAAAAAAAGATGTCCTTTTCATTATAAGGGACTGGAATGCAAAAGTAGGAAGTCAAGAAATACCTGGAGTAACAGGCAAATTTGGCCTTGGGGTACAGAAGGAAGCAGGGCAAAGGCTAATAGTTTTGCCAAGAGAACACACTGGTCATAGCAAACACCCTCTTCCAACAACACAAGAGAAGACTCTACACGTGGACATCACCAGATGGTCAATACCAAAATCATATTGATTATATTCTTTGCAGCCAAAGATGGAGAAGTTCCATAGAGTCAGCAAAAACAAGACTGGAGCTGACTGTAGCACAGACCATGAACTCCATATTGCCACATTCAGACTTAAATTGAAGAAAGTAGGGAAAACCACTAGACCATTCAGGTATGACCTAAACCAAATCCCTCACAATTATACAGTAGACGTGACAAATAGATTCAAGGGATTAGATCTGATAGACAGAGTGCCTGATGAACTATGAACAGAGGTTGGAGACATTGTACAGGAGGCAGGGATCAAGACCATCCCCAAGGAAAGCAATGCAAAAAGACAAAATGGTTGTTTGAGGAGGCCTTACAAATAGCTGAGAAAAGAAGAGAAGTGAAAGGCAAAGGAGAAAAGGAAAGATATACCCATTTGAATGCAGAGTTCCACAGAATAGCAAGGAAAGATAACAAAGACTTCCTCAGTGATCAGTGCAAAGAAATAGAGGAAAACAACAGAATGGGAAAGACTAGAGATCTCTTCAAAATAATCAGAAATACCAAGGGAATTTTTCATGCAAAGATGGGCACAATAAAGGACAGAAATGGTATGGACCTAACAGAAGTGAAGTGAAGTCGCTCAGTCGTGTCTGACTCTTTGCAACCCCGTGGACTGTAGCCCTCCAGGTTCCTCCATCCATGGGATTCTCCAGGTAAGAATACTGGAGTGGGTTGCCATTTCCTTCTCCTGGGGATCTTCCCAACCCAGGGATCGAACCCAGGTCTCCCACATTGCAGGCAGATGCTTTAACCTCTGAGCTGCCAGGGAAGGACCTAACAGAAGCAGAAGATATTAAGAAGAGGTGGCAAGAATACACAGAAGAACTATACAAAACGATCTTCATGACCCAGATAATCACAATGGTGTGATCACCAACCTAGAGCAAAATATCCTGGAATGCAAAGTCAAGTGGGCCTTAGGAAGCATTATTACGAACAAAGCTAGTGGAGGTGATGGAATTCCAGTTGAGCTATTTCAAATCCTAAAAGATGATGCTGTGAAAATGCATACTCAATATGCCAAAAAACTTGGAAAACTCAGCAGTGGCCAAAGGACTGGAAAAAGGTCAGTTTTCACTCCAACCCCAAAGAAAGGCAATGCCAAAGAATGCTCAAACTACTGCACAACTGTACTTATGTCACACACTAGTAAAGTAACGCTCAAAATTCTTCAAGCCAGGCTTCAACAGTACATGAACCATGAAGTTCCAGATGTTCAAGCTGGATTTAGAAAAGGCAGAGGAACCAGAAATCAGACTGCTAACATCCAGTGGATCATCAAAAAAGCAAGAGTTCCAGAAACAAGGTCTACTTTTGCTTTATTGACTATGCCAAAGCCTTTGACTGAGTGGATCACAATAAACTGTGGAAAATTCTTAAAGAGATGGGAATACCAGACCACATGACCTGCCTCTTGAGAAATCTGTAAACAGGTCAGGAAGCAACAGTTAGAACTGGACATGAAACAACAGACTGTTTCCAAATAGGGAAAGGAGTACATCAAGGCTGTATATTGTCACCCTGCTTATTTAACTTTTATGCAGAGTACCTCATGAGAAACGCTGGGCTGGAAGCACAAGCTTGAATCAAGATTGCCGGGAGAAATATCAATAACCTCAGATATGCAGATGACACCACACTTATGACAGAAAGCGAAGAAGAACTAAAGAACCTCTGGATGAAAGTGAAAGAGGAGAGTGAGGAAGTTGGCTTAAAACTAAACATTCAAAAAACTAAGATCATGGCATCTGGCCCCGTCACTTCATGGCAAATAGATGGGGAAACAGTGGAAACAGTGGCTGACTTTATTTTGGGGGGCTCCAAAATCACTGCAGATGGTGACTGCAGCCATGAAATTAAGACGCTTGCTCCTTGGAAGAATAGTTATAACCAACCTAGACAGCATATTAAAAAGCAGAGACA
>SJYX01003963.1:0-16853 GCA_006410675.1 Oreotragus oreotragus | reverse complement strand
GTGTCTGACTCTTTGTGACCCCATGGACTGTAGCCCACCAGGCTCTTCTGTCCATGGAATTCTCCAGGCCAGAATACTGCAGTGGGTATCCGTTCCCTTTTCCAGGGGATCTTCCCAACCCAGGGACTTCACCCAGGTCTCCCGCATTGCAGGTAGACTCTTTACCATGTGAACCACCAGGGAAGCAAGTATGTTATTTTAAAGTAGGAATGTAAGTATCGGGGATGGATACTATGTGCCATTAAGGATTTGGCTTAGAGATGGGGGAGGGGAAGAGCACAGGCACTACCTTTCTTTGTTAGGAGCAACTGAGTACTATTTGACTTAAATTAGGCACATTGCTTTGATAAGAAAATCTAATAAATAATGAAAAGAAATGATTAATAAGAAAATTGTGTGCATTATAGATTATAAATAACAGTAGTCTCTGTTTCTCCATATCCCTCCTTGATAGTATTCTCCTGAGGTAGCCACTTTTAACCATTTCTACTTTTAGCTATTCAGATTTTGGGATTACATCACTGGAGATAGTGAGGGACAGGGAGGGCTGGTGTACCGCAGTCCATGGGGTCACAAAGAGTCGTACATGACTTGACAGTTGAACAACTTTTAGTTATTCTGGCGGTTACATTCATGACTTGAAGTATATCTTTTGATAAAGTGTAAAGCTACCCGGACTCGTCTTTGCCCAGTTAGCCAGGAGATGGCCATATCAAACGGCACTGTACATTGCAGGTTCATAGAGTACTTTGAGAGTAGTGTACAATGGGCCTATGACTGTTGTGGTCTTTCATCCCTGAGCCACTGTATACAGCCAAGGAATCAACCTTGACCTAGTTGGGCAAAGCAAAGTGTTATCCTGCCAATGGGAGTATGGCATTTCTGGCAAGAGATTCCTCTTCTAACTGTTGGAGTTGGTGCCATGGCAGATTTTCCTGACTCAGGGAGTTAAGTGTTGAGCCCTGGTCCAGCTGGTTCGATTATTTGTTGATTTTGATTATCTGCACCAATAAGCTGTTTCTCTGGCACAGATAATCAGAATCAGTTAGTAACTTTCCATCTTCCTAACAAAAATGCTTTTTGCATTTTGAAATTATAATAAAGTTTTATTCAGTGTCCTCCAAAAGAGTGCTTATCTGGAAACTTTATTGAATTAAATTAAGAACTCTTTAGTGCTCAGGGATAACCATAAATCCTTAGGCAGGTCTTTTTCCTTTACTTATATTTTTGCTCTTCTTGAAAGGTAGAGAAAAATCAGCAGTAATGATACCAGCTATTTTTTATTCAGCTCTTGCTATATCCTGGGCACTCTGGTAAGTATTTGCCATCTCATTTTTGTCTTCCCAATAGTTTTAGGAGCTTTCTAGAGTTAGCACTCCCATTTTAGACTGAAGAAACTGGTAAGAGTTGAGTGACTTGTCCAAGGTCACAGAGCTGGAGAGTGCCAGAGCTGTGTCTGAGCCCTGATTTCTGTTGATTCTTGGGCCCGTGTTCTTTATCTCTGTGCTTGACTGGAATTCAGCACAGCATCTGACTTTTTATTACATGAGACTAAGAAAGCAGCTACTTTATACATAAAACCTGATTACCAATATAAGGTTACATACATTATTGTTGTTGGGTGGTGCTTATAAAAATTGTTACACCGTTTCTTTTGAAAGAAGTTTAGAATTTTATACATCTTCTATTTCTGTCACTGTGTAGTGTCCTCTCAACTCAAAATTCTGGAGTCATCTTTGTTAACTTCCGATATCTATCCTTTTATTTACATGGACTCATCACGTTCTCTTTATATTTCTGTTTTAACTGTCACTCCTTCTTATATTTGGAGTATTGCAACCATCTTTTTGTGGTCTACTATTACTGCCAGTCTCTGCTGTCTTAGTGATCATACACATTAATCCAGTATTTTGAAGCTCAGCTTCTCTCATTTCTGTTTAAGTCATTATTTCCTCATTATCTGTAAGGAAAAACACAGCTTTATAAATCTAGAATTTAAAATGTTTGATGATTGGTCCAATCTATCATTCCGTGAGTTTATGTGGCCTTACCGTCTTTCCCACTTTTCTCTCCCATGCTAGTATATCCTTAATCTGGCCTATTGAAGCACAGATTTTTCTCTAAGACTCATTTGTTGTTTTTTGCATGCTTGATATTTTGGTTGTCTTTGTGTGTGTGTTTGTCTCATTTACTCAACTGAATTGCTAAGTCCTGAGTGTGGATGTGAAAACTCTGAGTCCATCATAATATTTAGCATAGTTTCTTGCACATAGCACTGTGTAAAAATATTAATGGATAAATTTTCGTAATTTCCTGGTGGTTCAGTGGTAAAGAATTCGCCTGCAACACAGGAGATGTAGGAGACGTAGGTTCGAACCTTGGGTCAAGAAGATCCCCTGAAGGAGGGCATGGCAATTCACTCCAGTGTTCTTGCCTGGAGAATCCCATGGACAGGGGAGCCTGGTGGGCTGTAGTCCATGGGGCTGCAAAGAGTCAGACTCAACTGAAGTGACTGAGCAGGAGCAGGAGCAGGATCAAAAAGAAAATTAATGGATACATTTTTGTAATTTTAAAATTAACATATAATTCCAGTTCTACTTTGCCTTTTTGTTAATTTCATAAATGTTAGACCAAACTTAGTAGGCTAGGCTTTTCCCTTATGTTTTTCTATCTTTTTAATTATATTGCATAACAAGATAGGAATGTACTGATAAAACTTTAACAATTTAAAATATTTTAAACAAATCAGTTTCACTTAGTAATCTAATCTGAAAAATATAGAAAATCTACTCTGAACGAAAGCAATATGCTCATTATTACATAATTTTTAAAAAATAGCTTATATGCTATTTTATTATATGGTAATGTACAGTTTTGATGGAGAGAAACTGAATATTTGTAGTGCAATAAACATAGAAAAATAAACAGTTTATCCTGCCTGATATATTCAGTGTAGTTGTAGATTGTTCAGAATACCGAGTAATAACATGAGGAAATTTGAAATGTACTTAAATACTAAGTTTAAAACTCTACTTAGACGTGGTTTTGTTTTTCAAGAGTGGACTGTATTTTTGTTTATAAAAATTGCTTCTTGCTTTCTGCTGAATTGAAAATATTTCACTCTTTACTTTCCCCTATTTTGTTTTTCTTGTTTTAATGGCCTGAATATTTATCTCTATTTTTCTTTTTTTTTTAATTATGACTGTTTTATAATAAATAAATATTTGTACTTTAATGTGTAAATTATTTAAACCATGTTCTATGTAAAGTATTTTTGCTTTGAAATATTTGAATTTCAATAAAAAAGTATAATTTCATACTGAAACCAAAGAATAAGCTATTATAGATTTTTATATATTTTAATGTTTATATTTGTTAATCTCAGAGTGGTTTTATTGCCTTTTAAATGCAATTTTAATGCAATATTACTTTAGCTCAGCAATGTCATATATTCAAAATGCTTGAAATTTCTCATCTTATTTTTTCCTAAAATATTTTTTCCAAATAATACTGTACATCATAATGATGTCTTCTTTTACATCTCATATTTTTCTAAAAGATATCTTAAATTATTTTATCATTTAATTTGATTTTCAAAACATCCAAATGAAACCATAAATGTGTCTTTTAAAATCAAGTCTCACATTTGATGTAAATCACTGCACATGTCTGATCTTATCTCACAAACAAAACTGTTATATTTAAAAAGTAGTGACTTTTTAAGTTCATATTATTTTTTAAAGAGACTGAGCCTTAGATTCAAAGCACAGATTATCCATTTTGACTATCCTCATTTAATCATTTCATTTTTAAAATTAGACTGCATCTTACGATCCAAAAAATCCTCACTAATGTGCATTTCTGGCTGGGTTAATTCCCTTTGTCATAAAGTGGAAGCTAGCCTAAATTTTCTAATAATTGTTCATCATATTGAAATTCATGGCAAAAATAAAAATGAGGTAATTTTGAGTTCAAGTGCATATAGTTTATATAGTGATACTCTTCACCCTCTTCTCTCTGCCTAAGGAAATAGAGAAATTGAGTTTAGAACTGAGTGAAAGCAAGCGGCGCTTGGAACAACAGCAGGAGAAGGCAACCCGGGCCAGAGAGGAGTGCCTGAAACTGACGGAACTGCTGGGCGAATCCGAGCACCAACTGCACCTCACCAGGTACTGCCTAATCCCATTATGCACCATAGCACCAATTTCATTCCTCAGATTTTTGCCACAGGCTTCCAAACAGTTGTTAGAGTTAAGTCTTAGTCATTCAGTTCACACACAGTTTTTAGGCATATTAAGAAAAGTGGAGATGTGGTAAGCAAAACACCCAGACATGTGAATGATAAGTGTAGCAGGGAATTACTGATAGATTACAAAACCTTTCATCTACAATGCTCAAATATTTAGGTGACTCTCTATCAATATAAGCAAAATGACATATTTCTTCTACCACAGCCACTACCTCTCCTGTTAATTTTATGTCTAATAAAAATGTTGAACTGAAGTATCTGAGGAATATATTTAGGGAAATAGTGAGATACTGTCAGTGCTGAAAGAGATAAAACAAAAGATATCCTAAGATGCAAACTGAGGTGGAAATGCTACAGAATAAGCAACCTGAGTCCTTAGGAGGTGTAAAAGTTAGAGATGGAACTGATTGACGCTGTTCATGTTTAAACCATTACTATAACCCTGCTTATACCATCATGGTTTCAAATTACATCACTTCCATCATGAGATATTTTGATACGAGAGCATCATTGTCATAAAACTTTAGTGAATACATAGCTCAGCCCTAAATTACAAAATACATTTTAGGTAGTAAACATTGAGAAATTTGTTATATTGGAAACACTAAGATATATCTAATTAGTTTATATTGGTTGCATGTTGATACTATCTTGTACATTGAGTTAAGTAAACTATGCTATTAAAATGAGCTTTCCCTGTTTCTTTTAAAATATGACTATTTGAAAAGTTCAAATATGTGGTTTGCATTTTGTGGCTCCCTTATTCCTACTGAAGTGTGCTGATTTGAACAAAACTCCTTTCCTTTCTCCCTAAAGCAAAGCATCATTTTTAATCTTGATGTTCCATAAATCAAACCAACCACGTTACCACATACTAACTTTAAGTACATCAGGAAGATATAAAATCTCATCATTTTTATAAAAAGAAAAAATTATTCAAACAACATTTGCTTATCTTGATAAATTGATTTGTGTCATCCAGTCATCATTGCTTGAAAGGAGAAACAAAGAAGAACTCTGATAGAAAACTAAGAGCTAAAGCTGAAGTAGTCATCGTATTACACAAATGTAACCAATATAAGCTTTCTAAATTTTTTTTTTTTGGTAAATCAGATTTGGTTTGAGGCAACTCCCAAAATACATATTCATATTTAAAATTAAATTATGAAGCATATTAAAAATTATTCCATACAGCCAAGTTGGCAAATTATAGAAAAATGTCCATTTATATACATGGATTATAAGCTCCTAATAAGTTAATGTGTGTATAATTGGAAAATCTTTATCATTTAATAGCCTTTGTATAACTGTTAAATGGGAAATAGCAGATTCTCTAAGATCAGCTCTCTCACAGATTTTTTTACTGAATCTTTGGCAATCATCCTCATATCATTCATTCTTTACTTGTTCATAGTAAGAAACTAACAGTTTCAAAGTCTATCAAGAGTATTAGTCAGTCAGTCATCTATCAACCCGTGTAATAAACTCTCCTTCTGCCTGGTGAGTTTATCCGTTGCCTTAAGAGTTTTTACTTATTGCAAAACATTATCTCCATTTCGTGAAATACAAATAAGCCACTGAATGGTTTCAAATCTCTACAGACACTGGTGGGGTTTATTTGTTGGAAGAAATACTATTTGAGAACCCGGAAAGGAGAGTGAGTGAGAATGCCAGGACCACATATAAGCCCTCAGGAGAATCATAATTCCAATCATCAATATCAGTACAAGATCATTATTTATAGAAAATCTCACTTGAAATATTTATGAATTCTAGGCACTTTCAAGTGTATTTATAGAAACGTTAACGCATTATGAGCGCTAAACTTCTCAACTCTTAGAGCGTACTGCCCATGAGTTTGCTGCCTTTCTTCTGAATACAGTACAGGATACACACATAAAGGAGGGATATCAGTATGCCAAGAACTGAGGGAGAATGAAATCTATCGCAGAGTTTGACTTAGGGTCCCAAACTCTAAATACATGCCAATAATTCCTAGCAGAAAATTGCTTAAAATAATTTATACCCAAAAGTACCCATCATGTTTTACTCTATGAAATCTGAGTCAAGCTTTGAAAGGTACATCAACTCAAATTAGCTGATTGGCATCAAATTATTTAATTGTCAAATTTATTTTGTTTTCTAGAACTGTTGACATATATAAAGGCAAAGTTGGAAGAGCAAATATGGAAGGACTTGCTATAATGTGACTCTGGCACAGCTAACTGTTCAAGTGATGGTCAAAAACGTCTCCCCTCTCTCACTTCCATTTCAGAGCACTGATTACACCTGATGTGAAAGTTACCAACCGCCCTGCTCTCTTCATGAAAGAGAGTGGGAGGTGGGGACAGCGAGGAAAGTTCCAGAGGCATGGATGAGATAAGAAAACAATTCCCACGTGATAATTCTCAGATGTCCTGCTACGAAGTGATTTAGATTATTTTGTGTATTTCCCAAAACCTGTTTTCTGGGAGATATGTGGAGATTTAAAAGAAAAGTTTCATAAGTCATATAAATTTGGGAAGTAGGGAAAACAAAATTCCTTTATACTATGTGTTAGCATATTAAAGAGAGTCATACTATGTGTCATACTATGTGTTAGCATATTAAAAGCTCTGAGAAGCCCTGCTGTCAGGAATCATATTTAATTCAACTTTCCAAAAGGAATATTTTCATACCACCCACTACCATCAGAGGCAAATAGCATGATGGATAAAATCTTATTCTGGAGCCTAACTGCCTAACCTTGAATCCCACCTCCACCACTTGGTGGTGCTGTTACCTTGGTCAAGGTATTAACCTGCAGACACCTCAGCTTTCTTATCTGTAAAATGGGACTCATGGCAGAATCAACCTGGAAGGGTTGCATGGAGAGTGAGTTAATGTGAGTAATGTGCTCATCTAAGCAGTGTGTCCAGGGAGCTATCTTTACCACCACTCCTAGGAGGAGTTCCAAGAAGCTGTAATTTTTGTTTGTAAGCTAAAACTTGCTTTTTTGTTTCAAGAACCAATAATCATATGCCTGAGCCCCCAAAGAAAATTAGTTTCCCTTTCAGCCACAGGTCATCGGAGATTTCTGCAGAAAGATTTTAATGTGTTTATTCAGACAAGCTATATTATCAATTAATACAAAATAGTAGTATGTGGAAGGCAGGGAAAAACACTAGATTAGAAGCAAAGAAATGGAGATTCTACTTCTAGCGTCCACTAAATGACTGTTGACCTTGGACATGTTACTGAACTTCTGTGCATCTCAGGTTTCACATAATGAGTATTGGCCTACATGGGTAGATTCATTAATTCATTCATTTAAGATGATCTTGAGTTCAGGACAGTTCATAAATCTAAATATGCTGTTTTCTAGATTTTACACACACACACACACACACACACACACACACACGGTATGTAGTTACATAAACCTTGTCCACTAGGTTGTAGGATATCTGTAAAGAAGAATCATGCTCTTTTCATTTAAAAATCTTACAGTGCTTAAATGTTCCCTCTATAGCTGTAATAGAATATGCACTCAATAAGTTTTCAATGAGGGCCTTCCCTGGCGGTCCAGGATCTAAGACTCCACTCTCCCAGTGCAGGGGGCCTGAGTTCGATCCCTGGGCAGGGAACTAGAGCTCACATGCCTCCATTAAGAGTTCGCATGCCACATCTGAAGATCCCATGTGCTGCAACTAAGACCCAGTGCAGCCAAATAAATAAACAAATATTTTAAAATGAATAAATGTTGAATGGATGACTCTTTAACAGCAATCAACCCTTTACCCTTCATTCAAAAAAAAAATTCAAGACTCCTATGATGTAAAACACTCTGCTAGGTACAACTAAGTTCACATATTTCTGGAAAGTTATTAGTTCTACCTATAAAGAACTTGCAAATTGATTTGCAGTATGAATATCAAATGATGACACTAATTGTTGCAGTTTTTGTTCACTATTTTTCAATTTGAATTCCATAATTCAAGTGGGTTTTATGGTATTATTTTACACAGCAGCACCATGCTAGTAACATTACTATCAAAAGGTATTTAGTCACTATGATAGAAGAGTTGGCAAAATCTGTATATTTCAATGAAAGCAAGTAGCTTCTAATCAATTTTATGTAAAATTTTAGATTAATAAGAATATCTATTGGATGAAAACTTCTTGATGAGTTGGAAGAAAGAAGTACATTTTAGAGTTGGTTTTAAAAAATCATAGAGGTTATCAATTCCCTTTTATTAGAAAAAAATCACTATTTTCCCTTTAAATGGATAGTTGTACATAGCCTCATCCAGTCTCAAAAGTGACAAAAAGTGTCGATCTCTACAAACAATATAAACATAAGTAAACATCTTCTATAACTGCTAATCAAATTTCATTTCTCTTCACTGACAAAAGCATGTCATAGATCATAGACATTTTCTCTAAAATCAGTGTCCCAAAATACCCTGACCTAATCAGATATAATGTATTTGATCCAGGTGGCTCTGAGATAGGGAATGTGAACAGAGTGCTCACTGAATTTACTCTGAGTATTTAATCTTTGTGAGAAGAATGCAGAAACTTTTGTGGATAAATTATTAGATCTTTAAGATCCCCAAACAATTGTGCATTTTCACTGTGTTTCCTGGTGATTGCTTTCTCAAGGCTGCTCTTCTATCGGCATCTTTTTATCAATAATGTAACATAGGAACTTTTCAAGGACAAGAGTGGAAGGCATGATGTGACCAGACAGATGATCAGCAAGATGTCTTTAGTTTGCAGAGAGAAGGTTTCCTTTTCATAGGTCTAAGAAAAATTGTTTAAAAGTCTCTTAGATCCACTGTAAACTGTTCCGATTGTAAATGATACTTAGTTTGCAGGTGTCTGCCTGAAGGCAGGTCACTGAAAGTCAATGAAAATCAGGACAATCTCAGCAACAGAAATTAACCTGCAGATTGTGGCAGGCAAACATATATTTCAGAGAGCATTATTCTGACTGAAACAATCAAACCGGACTTCACAAAATGAACAGAGACTTACAACAACAAAAGCAACGGCATCTATTTTAACATTGCAAATTTCTTAGATATTACAGATGCCACCCAACAGTGCGTGCATTCGCTTCCCATATGTGAACAAAACTGAGGCATCACAAGATAAATTTGAATGGAATGTTAATCTTCACTTTGAATTTTTTTTTTTCTCTTCCTAGCTGACGACACAATTTTAGTATTATCATAACGGAGCTTCTGGCTGGAAGAAATTAAATTAATGGATGGATAAAAAAAGCTTAGAAACTTAAAAAAAATAAACAACTTTCAGATATCTATACTTGATGGTGTCAAGAGCCAAGATGAATGTATTTCAATTGCAACTTCCAAACTAAACTCACAAATTACTACCATTATGCTAAGTGTTAGCTACCCCACTGTGCAGTTTTGCTTTGTGAATTTTTACCTTCCTCTATGAACACTTTTAGCCACTGATCGCACAGCCTTGCAATGTTTTCTGCCTTTTCCTTTAAATAAACTGGCTCTGGCTCCTTCCATCTGGTTCCCCTTCCGTCAGCAACCCTGCACCTGTTCACACCTCCTCTCCTGTTGGATTCCACTGAACATTTCCTCCTCTGCCAGGGCTATTCTGGCACTCGCAACCTTTCTGTCATTCAATCCATCTGTCAGAAGTGAACTTTGTTTACCGCAAGCTTCTGCTTTCTTCTTCAAGAAGCAAAGCCCCTCAAGGTCATTGTCAAATGAACTGTCGGCATGGATTTAAATCCTCTACTGCTAACCAGCAGAAGATGAAGTTCTGTTGTGTAATGTACTTGTGAAAATTACTTTTGGGTTCGGAAAGACAATAATTTGGAGTCAAAGTAGTAAGACATAGTGTTTTAATGATCATTTGTAAAACCAGACAGCTGATATGTATCTCCTTCATGTGTGTCTGCACTTCTTATTATATCGAGTATGAACTAAATGTATAAGAAGCAAAATAAAAGTTTTAAAGTGAAATCAAAATATCATAAACAAGTTTACACTATGTAAAAATTGCTTCATACTATATAGCATTAACTTGAGGAATAAATATTTTCACTAATGAATTAGCCAAGGGAAAGAGTATTCCAATTAAGAAATTTTACACTGAAATGCTTAAAATGTACAAATATGTACCATTTCAATTATAAGCTATATATTAACACACAGCTCCATTACTGCTTTGAAAACTTTAACCTATTATATACAAATCAATTCATGGATATTTTAAATTCCATCATGTAAAAAAATAAACAACTCTGCTTAAATAATACTCAGATACATGCTGCCAAACATATCATCTATCTAAAGGATGTAAGTTGTATCAATAGGCTAGTTTTGTGAAAGAAATAAACTCATGGAAATTAGGAGATTAGATGAAAATGATACTCTCAATTAAATTTATTCTGTGTCATCTACAGCTATCAAAGACTTATCCTACCTTCATAAATTGAATATGAAATCACTTTATGTTGAATTATTCACCAGTATTTTAGACAACCATATTCTTTAGCAAAAGACTAATCGATGACTTGACTCAAATTTCTTATAAGAAAAAGAGAGAACACTTTTTAGGAGAAAATATATTTTAACCAAAGCATTTTTACAAACATAATGCTAAATGACACCTTGTTCATAATGTTGCTTTTATAATTTGGGAGAATTATTCCAAGATTTAATCTTATTACGTGTGCTTTTATGAAGTAAAATTAATCAAACCTATAAAATTCACTAAATTATTTTTAGAAAAGATAAAAATTAAATTCTTTTCACTGCTATATAATTGAAAGCAGGTTTTATTAATAAAAACATTCTAAAACACGTAATTAAAATTTTGAATCTCAAGGTTCTGACTGATTAAATGTAATTTACTTAAAAAGACTTTATCAGAGCAATTTTTATATGTCTTTTAAGGAAATTATTTTAATACCAAACATAAAAGTAAAAATGAAAACCAAAAATGATAGCTTAAAATCCAAGTGCAGAGCCATTCTTTTTTAGCTCTAATTTCAATTTTATTACTAATATCCAAAATACTATATATCCTATAAATCACTCTTCTGTAATATATATATAATATAATTTAACATATAGATTTTGAGCACAAATTATGAATTCTTAGAGGTGCTTTCTCTTTCATCTTCCTAAAAGATAATTTCTAAATAATTCCTTTTCATGTGGAAAAAATTTCAAAAATAGTATCTAATTTACCCAGCAAATTTGCTAACATTATTTTGGCTACTTTTTCCCTTGAGTGTAATCTGTGCTTTATGGTAGCTTGGTTCCCTGGGTCCCTGCTTCTGAATCACATGGAAAGAATACTGGTAATTTAATCACTTCTGTGGTCTGATTTGCTATATGATAGAAATAAGTATTAGCAAAATGTTAGTTTAATAGAGGTTGCTTAAATTACCGTGAAGAAACTCTTCATTTTTAGCAAATTGCATTTGAAAAACACACTAGTAGGGCTGTTTTGGAAAATTTGTATAAGAACATAAACAAATAAAACCACTCAGTTTAACATCACTTATAGTCACACACAGATGTATGAATGTGCATACACACAAACACACTCACTATTCCCCTCCATAAACACGTAAGAAAAAGAACAGGGAAAGAATACTAAGATTACTTCTACAAATGGGCTACTTTAAGAAATTCAAAGACTACTGTCAGTGTTAATATGCCTAATACATAACATGCTTACTTTATCTTCTAAATAGAAAACACTTAGGAAAAAGTTTCAGATAGTTTGCTACCAACACCTGAAACACAAATTTCACAGAAAAAATAGAGACTTTGAAGCGATGCTGCCGGGTTGCACTAGAGAACAGGAAAGCCGTTTCTAAGGGCACTGCCAGGTAAAGATCAAGAGCTGATGTCGCTCACGTTCCTTAACGTCAGTTTTCCTAAAGCAGCATATGGACATAGGATGGAAGGTAAAATATTTAAACTCCTTAACGAAGAACTGACCTTAATTTACCTACATTCTGAAGGAGACATAGTTCTGTTTTTCTAAGAACTGAAAATGATTAAAATACTATTATTTTTCTCTGGTTTATTGATTTTTCTGCCTTTATATTCACGAAGTCTTTTAACACCGGAGGATATCCATTCTGCCACCCCCTTCCTCAATTACCTTAAGGCAAGACCTTCTTTCAGATGTGGAAATATTTGCAGGACTGCAGGACAAAGAACTGAGACATTTTCATAGAGTTGATTAAGGGGGAGAAATGGATTTGCAAGATTCTGTTAAGTAAGAAGAGACTAAATGACAACTTTAAATCTGCCACAATCATTTACTAATGTGCTGCTATATCAAATAAGTCTAATTTTTTGACAGCACCAAATTAGATTTATTGCAGAAACTGCTGCATAAATAGCATATGGCTATGTTATACCACCTATTTCAAATCCTGGTAATGTTTCCCCCTCCCCCTTCAAAATGAATAAATTGAGCCAAGCTACAAACCTTCTGCAAAGAAAGAAATATACTAGCTCAAAAACAGATGTAGGCGATCTGGATTTCTTTGTTAAAGTAATAGTTTTAACATGAATGTCCCACTTCTATATTTAAAAAATAATGGGCTCCTTAGTCAGTTATGAAATTTACCAGGTCAGTTTTCTCTTTCATTTCTTTCGGAATGACTTACTTTGATTTTTGTTTTAAGGTTTTTAGGTTTTGAATGGTGCTTACATTTTGAGGTTCAATCCACAATTACACAGGGGAAAAAAGAAGGGCAAGTGGCTCTGAATCAAACATGGCTTAAATCAGGTTATAAGAAATTATTAAGCACAAGGGCATGGATCTTACGGTTGTTTTTGGTTTGCATTAGTGAAAGACATGTAATAGAAATCATCAAAAAGTCTTTTCTAATTTTAACTATAGCCTTGATACTGTAAACTCTTTGGTATGTAAAATATATAAGGTGATTGTTCCACGTGCCACACTATACACACGAGGATGGCAGAACCATACTAACTGCAAAAATTAAAGTTCTGTGAAAACTGGGATTAAAAACTCACACAACCGTTCTGAGATGGACAATTCTTCCTTTCTCAATCTCTGCCCAATACTCACCCCACCCCCAACTGTGATGCAATTCAATCCAATTTTTCTTTTTGAACAAAAGTTTCCGTTCTCCCTTAGATGGGAAAGACATTGCAAGGTCTTATCTCAGACCAATGGGCACACCACTGCAAACATCATGGCACTCGGCTACCCCGCAGACGCTCTCTGTGGTCAGTCTTCCCAGCTGCCCTATCTGTTACTGTCTGATTAGTTCTGCTAAGGAGCCCCTCCCCTGCCAGCTTTCGGTGCCATCTGTTCTACACAAGATGGCTGCTGCCCAGCAACCTAACGCTGCCCTCCTACCTGGCACCCGGCTACCATCCTTACCCCAAAGTGCTAACACAGGCCCCCACTGCTGGCAGAGTCAGGGTTTCATCACTACTACTTTGACAAGTGCAGGGTTGTTTGTAATTTCTCTTTTATCCTGATTTTGATTGTACAACAACCTCCCACTGATTCAGTTTGCCTCAGTTTTGTTGCTCACAGATTTTACTCTCCACATTAATCTCCCTCTGGCATGTTGCTGCATCTGTTCCCTTTTTTATTATTAATTTTCAAATTCCCACCATTTTTGACAAAAAGGAGGTAATCTACACTCTGTTTCTGCCCATTTCATTTTCTTTAATTTGGAAGATAAGTATGAAAGCATGCCAAAGAAGTTAATTCTCCGTTAACAGTTTATTTTCTGGCATCCCTAAGCCTTTGTATATGAAAAACAGATAGGAATAAATGTTGACTGAATCACAACAACAGAGTTGCAATCGTTCCTGAATTTAATGAAAAGCAAACATATGAAACAGCATTTAAAAAGTTTATTAGTTACATGAGTTGCCTCATGCTGTCATTCTTTCTTCCACTCTTAACAGATACTTCTTCAGATAATTCTTTGTGCGAATTAGCCGGAATGCAGGATCTGAGTCTGGGCTCACCTACCGTTCCGCCATGAGCTCTATTTTCACTGTAGATGAATTTTATTCCTTAATATAATTATCATCTCTCCTCAACCCAAACATTGATGATTATGTCAACTGCGAATGATTGTAAATAAATGCCTTATTTCAGAAATAGGCTAAGAATAGAGAACTGCCATCAGTGCAAAAAAGCAGAGCTTGAAGATCCCCTAGGTTGAGAGACTGTTTCCATTAGATCTTGTTTAACAAGCAGTTAATATCAGGAATGGCAAGATGGTTTTTCCTCTAAAGATGAAGAGGGCTACCTACGATTGAGAAAATAGATAGTCGTATTATTTAACTATGTACTCTCTTTTTATCCTTAATTTGTCAACAACCCCACCTTGCAACAAAGGACTTGAGTAATGAGATCATTGCCCTAATATTTTCTAGATTGAGCAGCACACTGTGACTGATAATTCATTTATTTTACGTGAATTCATACTTAAAGCATTTGAGTCCCTGAATGGATGAGCAACACCTCAGATTTACAGAAACCTGTATTAGTTTAGATGATTTTCATACTCATATATATCCTCATAAAATCACAGTTAAGATCTGTAGGAAATAAAGTGTGGCAAGAGACTTCCCAGAGTGATGGAATATAATCAGAAACAGAACTATGTCCAGGCAGGTGAACCACACTTCAAATCTGCTATTGAAAAACCAGAAAATCTTGAACGTTGCTAAAACTCATTTTTAAAGTCCTGTCTTGAACAGCTCCTTACCTCTCTCTCTTGCATATATTCCAAAAGTGAATTGTTACTTTATTTCATATAATTCTTTTGTGGGTACAGTTATATTTATAACTACTCTCTCAACACAGGGTGCCTTGTTTTGCTAAGTCCCCGGTCTACAATATGCTCCTTGGAGGTAGTCACACATCGGTTTCAAAGGAACGAGTTTAAAAGACACTGGTACCTTCCCTGTGCTCCACCTCTCCACCACCTGGTCAGGGAGGGGCACGCTCAGCCCTCCCACAGGTGACCTGAGCTTGCTGGGTGGAGAGCGGTCACACAGAGTCAAGGTGAGGCAGTCTTTGCTCAGCTGGACATCTGCTCTACATGCTGCTTCTACACATTTTCTGACCTCTCTGGTTCCCATGCTGAGTCCCTGAGTTCAGGGCACTGTCTCCTCTGCTTGGCCTGTCTAATGGAGTGGTAGTTTAATAAAACTTTGTTTACTGAAACTAGGCTTCCTGGTGGCTCACATGGTAAAAAGTCTGTGTGCAGTACGGGAGACCTGGATTCAATCCCTGGGTCAGGAAGATCTCCTGGAGATGGAAATGACAACCCACTTCAGTATTCTTGCCTGGAAAACCCTATGGACGGAGGAGCCTGGCAGGCTACAGTCCATGGGGATGCAGTCGGACACAACTGAGTGACTTTACTTTCTTTCTTTTCTTACTTGAACTGGGCCCTCGTCCTCTATGAGACAAGGCCCGAGACAGGCACTGGGGAGACTGGTTGTACTCCAAGCCTCATCTTTCCTCAGGATCCTTAAAATGAGCTTTGATTCCAGGATTTACCAACCAATATTCACCCTTACCTCTGTGGGTATCAGTGAAGTTGCTCAGTCGTGTCCGACTCTTTGCACCCCCATGAACTGAAGCCCACCAGGCTCCTCCGTCCTTGGGATTCTCCAGGCAAGAACACTGGAGTGGGTTGCCATTTCCTTCTCCAGAGGAACTTCCCGACCCAGGGATCGAACCCTGGTCTCCCGCATTGCAGGCAGACGCTTTAACCTCTGAGCCACCTGGGTATCAGGGAGACATTAAATAACAAGTGGCTTATGCCTAATATTAAGTTGGTGATTTTTTAAATACTTCTTTTACCTTAAATTAGTGTTAGCAGATCTTTCCTGCAGAGACATATTTAGACTGAGGGCTACTAGGATAACAATTCTGCTCTTGCTTTCTTCCTCCTGTTTTCACTGAGGGTGATGTGCAGTGTTTTGAGTCAGGCAAGTGGTGTGGGTAATACTTCTCGGTTTCCTCTGGGCTTCCTCAGAAAATGAACTGGCAGCCACCGCCAACATGCTCCAGGCTGTGGGCCTGTGTGGCAGGGAGAAGAATACATCCCCAGTGTGGATGTTCATCGCACGCACATTCGGGCTTCACAAACATTAAGCAGAACCTGCAGAGACCATTCTCTGGTAGCCTCAGACTCTAACCTCTCTTGCCCTGGGCCACACCTAGATGAGGGCTCCTAGCCAGTCAACCAGGTGGAGCAGAGTGGACTCAGGCAACGTGGCATCCATCAAAGCACGGTGAAATGCAGTGTCTTTCCAGGCTCCCTGACAGCCTGCTCCCTCTGATACTGGGGAGGGTGGGGACTGTCTCTTATACACATCTAGATGTGTATAAGAGACAGGTTTCTGCCCATTTCATTTTCTTTAATTTGGAAGATAAGTATGAAAGCATGCCAAAGAAGTTAATTCTCCGTTAACAGTTTATTTTCTGGCATCCCTAAGCCTTTGTATATGAAAAACAGATAGGAATAAATGTTGACTGAATCACAACAACAGAGTTGCAATCGTTCCTGAATTTAATGAAAAGCAAACATATGAAA
>SJYX01003962.1:7467-17546 GCA_006410675.1 Oreotragus oreotragus | reverse complement strand
TCACTTTATAGGGAAGGGGACTGAGGCCCAGATGGGAGAGTGAGTAGTTTGATGTCACATGGCAGTGGATGGGGCCTGGGACCTAGGCTCTGAGTCCCCTGACAGAGTCTCCTGCCTCCCTCCTGCACCACACAGCCTCCTTGCCGAGTCTCATGGGAAGATCACAGGGACAAATTCAAACCCTTTCCTCATCACCAAGCCACATGGCAAACTTATCATGTCGACATTAATTACACCTCCTGGAGATTAATTTGTGGGGATGTAGTGGAAGCAGTTATTTAATAGCGAGTATTACAGTCTTGCTGGGGGTTTGCTACATAATGGGTAATTATTTGCAGCACAATTGGGAAAAAATGCAGTTGATTCTAATATTTAGCTCTTTCTATTGAATTCAGAGTTAATCCTGGGGAGCTTTCAGCTTCAGCTAATATTATTTAATAAAGTTGTATAATAATGTTATCAAATCCAATGGAAGTCACATTAATAAAAGCCTTCACTAAGAAGCATGCGGTCAGTTTGTCAGGACCTCAGCCCCAGGGTTTCTGAATGGAAACCTCACCAACCCTGTGGATCCAGCTGGAACTTGTTCACTATTTTCCCATTTATAAAATTGCTCACTCATTTACTGCTTAATCTGTGTAGTTTTATGTCCATTTGTTCATTCATTCTTCCTTGCCTCTTCAGCCAGTCTTAAGAACCATTGAAAACACCATTTCTCACATTCATGGGTAAATTTATTTCTTCCCCCATCATTAGTTCACTCATTTCTTCTTCTGTTTGCATGTACTTTGTCTGTACAATTTTTTCTCAGTTGATCATTTGTGCATTCAGTTACTCATTTATTTATTTATCCTTTAATTGGTTCATTCATTCATTTGCTTATGAATGTTCTCTTTCGTACATGACTTTGTTCATTCACTATGAATTTATTCATTCATTTATTTTTTAAAAAATCCATAAACACATACCATTTGCTCAGAAACTAGGTCTGTCGGGTGTCTGGTCTGATGTGATCCAGCCTTGCTCATCTCTTCAGCATTTTCTGGGCATCCTGTAGAAAATGTCCTGAGCTCTTTTCTTAAGTAAAATCTTTATTAAAATGCAGCACAGACACCATGAGGTCCCAAGCCTGGTTGATGGGAGAGATGTTCCCGTCTTGGAGACTGAGAACACAAGTGAGAGGCAGGTTGCAGTGGAGAGGAGGTGACCTCAGTTTTGGACATGTTGGGTTAGGAGGCACTGACAGTACACACAAGAAGAGGTGTCTGACGCACAGAAACATAGAGATCAATGGAAAAGGCCTGTAATTGGAGCAGAAAATGGCGAGTCCCACCTCTGCCGTCCTCTCCGGGACTGTGGTCAGCAACATCTGAGAATCCACTTTTCCTGTCATTTTCCACCTCTGACTGCACCTCCCTGCAATGGCCAGGGTGTAAGCAAGAAGCAGTGATGTATGAATCCACTATTGTAAAGGATATGCTTGATTTTAGCATTGATTTGGAGCTCCTAAACCAGCCACGTTGAGCTTCACTGCCTTGCTGAACTGCTTCAGACCTCGCTTAGCTCCTACTGTGCGGACAGCACCGGGTTTGGGATGATGGGATCAGGTTGAAATGGGTCATCATGGGTAGGTCTGGAAGAGACAGACATGAAGGTTGACCGTGGGGGGATGTGCCCCCCACTCCCTTCCTCCTCAGCCTGCGGATCAGGGTCCACCTTCTCCAGGCANGCACCGGGTTTGGGATGATGGGATCAGGTTGAAATGGGTCATCATGGGTAGGTCTGGAAGAGACAGACATGAAGGTTGACCGTGGGGGGATGTGCCCCCCACTCCCTTCCTCCTCAGCCTGCGGATCAGGGTCCACCTTCTCCAGGCAGGTGTGGGTCCCTTTTCCAGGGCTTCTCTCTCAGGGCTGGAGGGATGTGGGCAGCGATCCTCCTGGTAGCTGACTGCTCAGGTATTAGCCTTGAAACCCTGTCACCGGCTGACCTGGAGGGGAGAGTGAGAAGCCTCACTGTGGTCTCAGACACAACTTTCTCCAACCAAGTTTCACCAGGAACAAAGCCCAGAGGGTGGTCCCATGGAACAACGTCATCTTTTTATTTGGTCCTTCAGGGAAAAGGGCAGGGCCCTTGTGATTGGCCCCCAGTGAGAGAGATGCCAGCTTTCTGCAAACCCACGGTGCAGTCACACTCACCGGCAGCAGCTGGGGATCCGAAGAAAGGTGCAGACCACCCTTAGGGACTCTTCTTCAGTTTCCTGTGGTGGGAGTTCAGGACTTAGACAGCTGGAGAAGGGAGACAACATGCGATCTGGAGTCGGAGAAATTCCATTCTGGCGGCTGACTTACCAACTGTGCAACTTTGGGCAGGTCCTATCACCTGTCAGAGTCTCAAGAGTCACATTCAGGAAATGGGGATTAAAAAGACCTGCCTCTGGGGACTATGGGGAGGATTGAGTGAGACGGTGGAAGTGAACAGGTTAACAGTCTCTGCTGCCTCAGTCATCCCAGGGTTGGCCATCAAATTCTCACCAAGTGTGGTGCCTTCCCTCGCTCTTGCTCTTTGGTTTCTTTTTTCTTTTAATTGAAGAATAGTTGATTTATAATATTATATTAGCTTCAGGTGTAAAGCATAGTGATTCAATATAGGTTATACTCTACTTAAAGTTGTTATAACACATTGGCTATGTCCCACGTGCTGTTCAATATATCCTGGTACCCTATTTATTCTGTACTGAATAGTTTGTGCCTCTTAGTCTCCCACCTCTATTTTGCCACTTCCCCCTTCCTCTTCCCACTGGCAACTGCTAGTGTGCTCTCTATATCTGTGAGTCTATTTGTATTTTGTTATGTTTATTTGTTCATTTCTTAGCTTCCATAAATAAGTGATAACATATAATATTTGTTTTTCTCTGTCTGACTCACTTCACTAAGCATGGTACCCTCCAGGCCCATTCATGTTGTTGCAAATGGTGAAATTTTATTCTTTTTTTGTGGCTGAGTAATATTTCCTGTGGACTTCCCTGGCAGTTTAGTGGTAAAGAAACTGCCTGGCAATGCAGGAAATGTGGGTTCTATCACTGGGTCAGGAAAATCTGCTGGAGGAGGAAATGGCAACCCACTCCAGTATTCTTGCCTGGGAAATCCCGTGGACAGAAGGAACCTGGCCGGCTACAGTTCATAGGCTACAGTCTATGAAAGTGAAATGAAAGTGAAAGTTGCTCAGTTGTGTCCGACTCTTTGTGAACCCATGGACTATACAGCCCATGGAATTCTCCAGGCCAGAATACTGGAGTGGGTAGTCATTTCCTTCTCTAGGGGATCTTCCCAACTCAGGATAGAACACAGGTCTCCTTCATTGCAGGTAGATTCTCTACCAGCTGAGCCACCAGGGAAGCCCAAGAATACTGGAGTGGGTAGCCTTCAATGCAGCAGACTTGGGTTCGATTCCTGGGTTGGGAAAATCCCCTGGAGAAGGAAATGGCAACCTACTCCAGTATTCTTGCCTGGGAAATCCCAGGGACAAATGAGCCTGCAGTCTATGACTTAGTGATTAAACAGCATCAACAACAATATTTTATTGTCTATTTATATCATATCTTCTTTATCCGTTGATCTGTTGATGCACACTTAGGTTGATTCTGTATCTTGCATGCATGATAAGTTGCTTCATTCATGTCCGACTCTTTGCGACGCTATGGACTGTAGTCCTCCAGGCTCCTCTGTCCACGGATATTCTCCAGGCAAGAAAACTGGAGTGGGTTGCCCTTTCCTTCTCCATCTGTATCTTGGTCACTGTAAATAATACTGTTATGACCACTGGAGTGCATGTATCTTCTCAAATTAGTGTTTTCAGTTTCTTCACATATATATCTAGGAGTGGAACTGCTATATCATATGTTCTGTTTTTAGCTTTTTGAGGAACTCCGTACCATTTCCCACAGTAGCTGCGTCAATTTACATTTCTGCCAGCAGTTTATTAGGGTTCCCTTTTAATCACATTCTCACCAATGTTTATTTGTGGTCTTTTTAATAATGGCTCTTCTGACAGATGAGGTGCTATTTTGTTATGGTTTTGATTTGGACTTATCTGATAATTAGTGATACAGAGCATGTTTTCATGTGCCTGTGGCCATATGTATGTCTTTTTGGGAAAATCTATTCAGATCTTCTGCCCATTTAAAAATCTGTTGTTTTGATATTGAATTTTTTGAGCTGTTTATATATTTTGGCTATTAACCTCTTATCAGACATATCTTTTGCAATCATTTTCTTCCATTCATTAAATTGTCTTTTCCTTTTGTCAATAATTTCTTTCACTGTACAAGATCTTTTACGTTTAATTAGGTCCCATTTGTTCAATTTTGTTTTTGTTTCCCTTACTTGAGGAGTCAGATCCAAAAAATTATTACTAAGACTTATGTAAAGAGTGTGCTGCCTATGTGTTCCAGGAGTTTGATGTTTCTGTTCTTATATTTAGGTCTTTAATCCATTATGAATTTATTTTTGTATATGGGGTGAGAAACTGTTCTAATTTCATTCTTTCATACTTTGCTGTCCAGTATTCCCAAAACTGCTTATTGAAGAGACTATCTTTTCCTCATTTACGTTTTTGTCTCCTTTGTTCTAGATTATTGACCATATGTGTGTGGGTTACTTTCTAGGTTCTCTGTTCTGTTCCCCTGATCTATGTATCTGTTTTTGTGCTGGTATTATACTGTCACTATACTGTAACTACACTGTCACTATACTGCAACTATACTGTAACTACAGCCACTATACTGTAACTATGCTGTAACTGTACTGTAACTACACTGCAACTATACTGTAACTACACTGTCACTATACTGTAACTATGCTGTAACTGCACTGTAACTGTACTATAACTATGCTGTAATTATACTGTAACTGTACTACAACTATACTGTAACTGTACTGTAACTATACTGTAACTATGCTGTAACTGTAGCAAAGCCTGAAGTCAGAGAATGTGAAACCTCCAGCTTTATTATTTTTTCTCAGATTGCTTTGACTATTTGGGGTCTTTTGAGGTTTCATATATTTTTTATAATACTTTTTTCTAGTTTTCTGAAAAAATGTCATGAGTATTTTGATAGGGATTGCATTAAGCCTCTCAGCTGCTTTGGGTAGTATGGACATCTCACAGTATTAATTCTTATGATCCGAGAACACAGGATATCATCCGTTTATTGTTATCATCTTCTCTTTCCTTCATAAATGCCATATGGTTTTCAGTGTGTACGTCTTCCACCTCTACAGTTAAATTTATTCCTATATTCTTTTTGATTCTATTGTAAATGGGACGGCTTTTTTGTTTTCTCTTTCTGGTAGCTCATTATTATTGTGTAGGGAAGCAGCAGATTTCTGTATGTTAATCTTGTATCCTGCTGCTTTGCTAAGTTTGGTTCTAATAGCTTTTTGGTAGAGATTTCAGGATTTTCTATATATAATATGTCATCTGCAAATAGTGACAATTGTTCTTCTTCTCTCCCAATTTGAACCATTTTATTTCTTTTTCTTATCCAATTGCTGAGGCTAGGACTTCCACTATGATGTTAAATAGAAATGGAGAGAGTGGGCCTTGTCTTGTTTCTGATTTTGGAGGAGAAGCTTTCAGCTTTTCACTCTGTTGAGTACAATTTGGCTGTGGGTTTGTCATAAACGGATTTTATTATGTTGAGATATGTTCCTTCTACATCAACTTTGAGGAGAGCTTTTTATCATGAATGGATATTCAGTTCAGTTCAGTTCAGTCACTCAGTCGTGTCTGACTCTTTGCGACCCCATGGACTGCAACACGCCAGGCCTCCCTGTCCATCACCAACTCCCAGAGTTTTCTCAAACTCATGTCCATTGAGCCTATGATGCCATCCAACCATCCCATCCTCTGTCATCCTCTTCTCCTCCTGCCTTCAATCTTTCCCAGCATCAGGGTCTTTCCAATGAGTCAGTTCTTTGCATCAGGTCCAAAATATTGCAGTTTCAGCTTCAGCATCAGTCCTTCCAATGATTTCCTTTAGGATGGACTGGTTGGAGCTCCTTGCAGTCCAAGGGACTCTCAAGAGTCTTCTCCAACACCACAGCTCAAAAGCATCCATTCTTTGGCACTCAGCTTTCTTTATGGTCCAACTCTCATATCCATACATGAGTACTGGAAAAACCATAGCTTTGGCTATATCCAGTTAAAATCCCAAAGACAGAATATATTACAAAGGAAAAGGGATTCATTTGGGAAAACTGAAGTCAGCACACGCACATATCTATTTTACCTCTCAAACTTTTTTTAAATCAAGAAAGAGCAAATCATTTTTAAAGGTTAACTTACCCTTAAAAATATTCTGGGTGTGCATCTTTCAAGCACATGTTGAATGTGAGAATGTTAGTGTTTTATCACTTATATAATCTGGCCTTCTTGTCTTTTTCCACGGTTTCAAAGACCTTGGCAGGTAACTTAGACCTTTACCGTGTCATTGGCAATTTCTCTTTGCAGCCTGAAGATATTTCCTTCTTAATCCCCTCTGAGAGATCGAAAACATAGTTACTAGGTCTCAGAGAGATGAGGGCAGGCAGCTGGAAGATTTCATTTCAGATTTCTCAGCATCTTCCATCATAGCTGCCATCTCCTATGGACCTACTGTGTACCAGCTGCTGTGCTGAATACTTGTAAAAAATCCAGCATCTCTCATCCTCACATGCTCTTATCACAATTCAATCTACCATTGCCCACAGCCTGGCTTATTCTGCCCAGCTGTCTTCCTGATTCCACTCTTGCCTCCTATGGTCTCTTCTCCACTGAGTAGCAGGAGAGACTTTAACAACACCAGTCAACCACCTTGCTCCTCTGCTCACATCCTCCCCGGCTCCCATCTTTCTACGGTAACACCAGAGTTCTTCCCTAACCCCCAAGGCCTCCATAGCCTCTCCCTCACTCTGCCCCATCCACATGAGCCTCCTGACCCTCAAGTGTACCGGTCGCACTCTTGTCTTCCACTTTGGCTTATGGTTCCTATAGCCTGGGATGCTCCTCCCACGGGGACCCTCAGGGCCCACAGCCTTACCTCCTTCTGTTCTGTGTTCACATGAGTGCGTCCCAGAAAGGCTCTTTCTGGCTACCCATGTGAAATTACACCCCAACCTCCTGGCACTTCTCACCCTTCTCCTGCCTACTTTAATCTCCTGATCACTTACCACTGTCCTAATATACTCTCTATATTTTATTTATTTACCTTGCTATCTTTATGCAAGCTAATCTACTGAGGGTCTATAGAGGAAATGTTGTTAGTTTTGATAACTGTTGAATCTCCAGCTCCTGGAACATTATCTGGTACAGAAGTGTTTATTGTATATATACATAAAAGAATTTCATTTGGTGTATGTGCGATCAGGGGCTTTCTGACAATAAACAAGTAGCAAATAATTTCCAGACCATGTGGAAGACAGTGATTGGAGCTACTTTAGGTTGGGGTCCAAAAAAGTCTCCTGGGGAAGTTGGTGTTTGAGCTGAGACCTGTTTTAGACACACCAGGCAACAGGTCCTGGGGGGATGACTTGTCAAAGGCCTCTCAGGTGGCTTCTTGTGGAGCAGGTTTGGAAGCCTCGGAGGAGGTATGCCCAGGCCCTGGGGAGCTCTCCTGAACACCCAAAATGGACAGAGTTCAGGGTCCTAGGGTGCTCTGTGCTGACCTGGCCTCGTCCTTTTGCCCAGAGTTGGGTCATTACTCCATCTGGTTCCCTTCCCCATGGGGCTGAGAGTGTCACTCAGTGGAATCAACAGGGTCTCATGCATCCTGTATCCCCAGGGCCTGGCTCACAGGCAAGCCTCTGCAAGTGGGGTTCTGTGTGAATCTGAAGCGAGGCAGGTGAGGGTGTGTTGCAGAATATAATCTTCCCAGGCTATCAGGCTGTGAGAGTCCTGGCGAAAATTGAGTTTATTTTGTCTAAACAGAGGACTTGAGACCCAGGGTAGGGGGTGTGCCTGAGCTCATTCTGAGTGGGCCTCAGCATCCAGACTTGAACTCTGGTCTCCTGCTCCTGGTCCCACGCCCCTGAAATGAGAAATGTGGACTCCGGAAGCCTGAGCTCAGAGACAGGAATCGAGGTAACTCAGAGAGTTAGGGCTCCTGCTTCTTTCGGGAGCATGTGAGGGTGCACTGGCTGTGGATGAAATAAAAATGAGGCTTTGCAGACGAAGTCTCAGGAGACCTGCAAATGGAAAAGACCCATGCCCTGGAGTCAGAGCCAGCTGGGGTCTCCTGGATGTCAGAGCTGAAGGAGCCCTAGACTCTGGCCCTGGCAATTTATTGTAGAGCAGGGAGCTGAGGTCAGAAAGGGTAAGTGATTGACCCTGACTACACAGACAGTTGGGGGCAGAGGGGTGGCACACACTGGGCTTGCAGCCTGGCCTAGACTGTCAAGGTGAGAGGCTTTCAAGGGCCAAAACAGCCTTGCATCCTTCTGCTGCCCTTCTGGGCTCCTGACATTGGTTCTCTCCAGTCCCCTTGCAGATGTTCTTTCAAAGCAGCTTGTTCTTTGGGGGATTTTTTTGTTTGTTTGTTTGTTTTTTTTTACTTTCTGAAAGCATTCTTAACAAGACATAATGTGAGGAGAGAGTGGAAGTGTCCTAACTTAGCATGGGACACTGGTCCCCCTGTGTGATAAATGTGGAGGCTGCAGAGGACAAGTGCTTAGGCCTGGATTTCAGTCACCATCATAGTAAGCACTGGAAACAGTGTGTGAAGGGCTAGAGTAGGCTTAGATACATTTAAAGTAAAGGTTAGTTTCCCATCAAGAATTTTTTGACCCATCAAGAATTTTGACCAGGTCAAAATGGCTGTGCCATCCCCTAACCTGAGCACTCTGTGAATAATTCCGTCTAACATAGGTCATTAACCCCATCTGAAGGACGAAAAAATGGAGACTTAGTGAGGTGATATCATTAGTTGGTAGAAAAGCTGGACCTCAAATCCAACTATCTAACACGAGACACAATACTGTATCTATTTCTTAGGCTCAGGAGTCCAGGGATGGCTTTTGGTTGAGACAGATTGAGATCATCTCAAGGATAAAGTCAGGATCAGTTTCATGAATTGGATAGGGCTGCACTCAAATTCTGTTTTTTAAGCTGTGGTTAGTGTAGGATGGTTGGAAGAGCTCAGTCAATGCAAAGACCAAGTTTAAGGCTAAGATCAAGGTGACCTCTTGTGTTAGGATGGATACTTCTAAAGGACAAAGTGAATAAATAGAGGCATGAATAGAAATGCTTTCTCCATGAATAAAACATCCTGAAGACTGATGGTTTATCTTTAAAAGTCCTGTGAATTTTGCAATCCAGTCCATGCCTTAGTTGTATTTATGTTAGTAAAAATGTTGCTGTCCAAATCTTTGAGTAATACTTACACCCTGGGGTGATGTTCCGTGCCTGACATTCCACCAACTGGAAGAGCAGAGATGTGGGGAAAGGGCGACAATTTGAATGCAGGCTGGAGTTACAGCAGAAGTCATCAACCATTCTGGCTTGCCCCAGACTGAGGGGTTTCCTGGGATGCAGGACCTGCCGTGCTAAAACTGAAGAAGTTTCAGTTTATCAGCAAAGCAGGCTGAGTTAGTGATGGCAGTCAGAGTTAGGGTGAAACTCGAGTTAGCAAAACAGGCCTCTCAAGAGTGGGTAGAGTGTAGTTGTTAAAAAAGAATGTGAGGTTTGCTGTAAGCAGGACTCAAGTATCTTGTTCATCTTTCTTCTCAATTATCCACAAATCTCTGAGTCATAGGTTCTTCATCTTTATAGTGAAGACAAAATGGTCTTTTTTTCTGTGATTATCATGGGACTTTCATGGTGAATGGTCAGTAAATGGCAGGATCATTGCTTTGTACATCTTCAGGGTTCTCAACCCAATGACCTGACCAAAATGTTTTTGGTCAATTTCCCTACCACCTACAGAGGGAAGTGGTCATAGTACTGTCTGGAAGCAGAGTCAATTCCATTTGTGGTCCAGCTCTTCCACTACCTCAAGTCATTCTCCCTGTCTTGGCCTCTGCCCCCTCCACTGGACAATGAAG
>SJYX01003961.1:133004-179774 GCA_006410675.1 Oreotragus oreotragus | reverse complement strand
TTTCCCACCTCCCTCCCCATCCCATCCCTTAGGGTCATCCCAGCGCACCAGCCCTGAGCACCCTATCTCATGCATCAAACTTGGACTGGCGATCTGTTTCACATATGATAATATACATGTTTCAATGCTATTCTCTCAAATCATCCCACCCTTGCCTTCTCCCACAGAGTCCAAGTCTGTTCTTTACATCTGTGTCTCTTTTGCTGTCTCACATATAGGGTCATTGTTACCATCTTTCTAAATTCCATATATATGCGTTAATATACTGTATTGGTGTTTTTCTTTTTTACTTACTTCACTCTGTATAATAGGCTCCAGTTTCACCCACCTCATTAGAACTGATTCAAATGCATTCTTTTTAATGGCTGAGTAATATTCCATTGTGTATATGTACCACAGCTTTCTTATCCATTCATCTGCCGATGGACATCTAGGTGGCTTCCATGTCCTGGCTATTGTAAACAGTGCTGTGATTAACATTGGGGTACACGTGTCTCTTTCAATTCTAGTTTCCTTGGTGCGTATGCCCAGCAGTGGGACTGCTGGGTCATATGGCAGTTCTATTTCCAGTTTTTTAAGAAATCTCCACACTGCTCTCCATAGTGGTCACTGAGCTCTTTTAAATTGCAAATCTTTCTTAAACTCAGAGGCATTTTCCTATATCATTTATTTAATTCCTACACCTCCTCCAACAATTCCTCTTCTCCCTCTTAAATTTCTTTTTCTCATATTAGGTATCTTGGATCTGTCGCCCCTGGCAGAATAGCATGTCTGTTAAGAAGCAGCAAATATGATTAAGAACCGTCCCTAACAGCACAGTCACTGAAGTCAGACTACCTGGGACTGAATAGCAGCTCTGCCACAGCTGAGTGACCTTGGGATAATTCCTTACCCCTTCTGGGCCTCAATTCCTCAGCTGTACTATGGGTCGAAAAACAACAGTAGCCAACACACACTTTTTCCATTTTGCCCATGCAAGTTTCAAATTAATCTACTGAGTTTTTAATTATAAAATCACCATCTTTGTTCCAGAAAAAGAAGCACTGATGCCTCTTAAGTCTTAAATGCTCTGAGCTACATCTTTTCACAGTTCCCAATCATTTTCCCTCCTCTGTGAGATGTTCGTTATTTTCTACTCCATTGACAGCGTGTTTGGAAGACAACTTGCTTTAGCCAATGAAATGTGAGTAGAAGACGCACAGGCCACTTCTGAAAAGAAATTTTAAGAGATTTCACGTGATTCTGTCATCTCATTTCCCTCCTCCATAAGCTGGGACATTCCAGGTAGGGGCTGTTCCTTTACCTTGAGTCCCAAATGAAAAAGGTATAGGCAGAGTCAGAGCCAGGTCACAAAGGAGAGGTATTATAACTGAGAAGCAAACCTTTCTTTTCCTAAGCCATGGCATTTCTGGGGTTGGTTGTTATCACAGCATCACCCAGCAAAAGCCTACTAATACTGGTGAAAGTTAACTTTTGTTCAAACATTGCATGTGTCCTTCAGCAGTTATACTTGGCTGAGAGCCATTTATTCTGAGTCCTCTCCTAGATTTCATGTTCCTGGTTGCTGGGTCTCTCTGAGAGTATTATTCTTATTTGCTTGCATGGCTCTAGTCACTTTTCGGGCTCAGGTCCATCTGGCTAGGATTCCTTAGGTGTAGCACACTTGCAGTCTCCACTGCCTCTATCGAGTGGCCGTCCCCTGTCCAGGCAACAGGCTCTGACACTAAAGGTAGACTTTCTCTCCCTGTTCTTTTCTTCCGCAAAGTCCAGTGCTCACCCAGCCTCACAGGTAAGGGGGAGTCCGCGTCCTATTTAGCTTCACCCAACACAGAGCCAGATACCACCATCTCTTCCTCTGGATTCCAGTCAGTTGCATTTTAGACCCTTTGATAGTGTCTTACAACTCTCTCTCTCTCTCTTTTTTTAAACAAACAGCCCTTTTTTAGCATTTTAATTTTCTTGGCTGCAGCACGCGGGACCTTAGCTCCCTGACCAGGGATCTAACCCACACCCCTTGCATTGGGAGCTCGAAGTCTTAACCACTGGACCCCCAGAAATGTCCCCTTATGACTCTTCAGTATTCTGTTTTTCGCTCTTTATTCTGTGGTTCATTTCGGATAATTTCTACTGGTGTATATTCAAGTTCACTGTTTCTGTCCTCAGCTATATGGTGTACTTATCAGAGGCATTCTTTGGCATTCAGCGCGCTTTGGTTGCCTTGTGACCTTGGTTCTCTCTGGTGGATTCAGGAAGACTTATGATGTGTAGACTTTTTCCTCATTGTTTGGGTAGGGGCTATGTTCTTTATTCTCTTACAGCTTTCTACATCCTAAGTAGAAACAGAACGCTTTCTGTTAGAATTTACGTGGGGCCTGGAAGGGAGGTAAGAAAAAGCTGTGTTTGGCTAGATTCCCAGCCAGGGGCTAAGTTCCTGGTGGACACGTGATTATCTCTGGGGGTTGTGACTCTTGTTCTCCTTTTAATTTGATTGTAATTTCCCAAATTGTTTTTACAGTGAGCCTACCTGACAAAAACCAGAACACTAAACTTTGAAGCAGTTCTTTTAAACAATTGTTTTAAATGACAGTGAAACAATTCCTGAGCGCTCCTTTCCTGGACTCACCAGAGAAAACAGTATACTCAGAGGCACCATGGGTTACTGCGCAGAAGGTACAGACACCAAGGGAATAAGCTCTGCTGCTCAAGGACACAGCTCCCTCAGCCCCCACCTAGGCTCAGAAGGCAACTCCGGGTATTTCCTTTCAGAGCCACCACTTCCCCGCAGCTGGGGAGGAGGCCAGGATGCCACCCCTGTTCCTTCGCTCCTACTCTGCCTAGTGGGAAAGGGCCAGATGCCAGCCCAAGGGGTAGGTGGTTGTTCCATGCTTTTCTAGCACCCTCTCTGGCAACCGCCAAGATCTTAGTGATAAAACCACAGCATGGTGTAAGAACGCTACTCAGGAAGTCAAAGTCTTACTCTCCACTCTGCCACTGAGTCTGTGACTTTGACCAGTCACTGAGCCACTCTGAGCCTCAGTTTCCTCACTTGTAAAATAAAGGTCACAATCACAACCACCTCACAGGACTTCATTTTAGAAGGATCAAATGTGACGACGTTACCCAGAGCATTTTGTGAACTCTAAAGAACCATCATCATTCATTTTGTTAGGTAAATTAGGCCTGGGAGTAGAATAGGGTGGGAGAAAATAGGCTCCCAGAGTCACTTGCAAATCTCACAGTCTGGGGCCAAATTTGGAGATACAAATAACCTCTCTCTGTTCTCTTGTCTCTTAACCACCTGCTCCCCACCCTCCTTCTGTGGACTCTCCATGTGTGAGTGTGGTTGCAGCTGCAGGGAGCCCTGTAATCACAGTACTCAGGGGGCCTCCTTCCTTCCTGTCACCTCTACCCTGGTTCAGGGGTATGTGTGCCACAGGAAAGTCTTACGTGTATAAGAGCGAGAGGAAACGATGAAGTACCCTGTAAGTGCTTCTCCGCCGGCCCATCACTAACCCTTTAATTGAAAAGGAGGGCCGCCTTAGTAACAATGGTGTGCCACCTTCTCTGTCTCTGCCATCGGGTGCAGTGAAGATGCTGCCCAGCTGATTTCTCTGGAAGGAGGGGGAGCTCCTCCCTCTCACACGAGGTGTGCTCCAGGCCCCAGGCCCCAGAAACACCCTCCCTCTGCAGCTCAATCAAATATGGACTCCCAGATGGCGCTGCCCAAGGGCAGGAGGAAGCACAGCCGGGTTACGCTGTGATGGGAGCTATCTGAGGGAGGGCTGAGCCAGGGATGGAGCTGACACCACTGGCTGGTGGGTGATAGAGCACTTTTTTTTTCAAGTATTTATTTCTTTTTACTTATTTGGTTCTGCCAGGTCTTCTTTGCAGCATGTGGAATTCTAGTTCCATGATCAGGGATCAAACCCAGGTCCCCTGCACTGGGACCTTGGTGCCTTACCAGTGGACCACCAGGGAAGTCCCAATAGAGCACATTTTAAAAAAAGCTTCCCTTTCATTAATTTTTCTTGGTGTCATAGAATCTGACCACTCGATCATTGGCAGATACTACCCTTTTTCTTTTTAGCATGAGAAAAGGCTTTTTTAAATCTTAATTTGTTAATTCATTTCAAAACTATACATATTTGAACATCTGTAAACATGTCTCAACCCAAGATCTATAATATTAATAGTAAGTTACTTTACCTATATGTTTCTCTTTTGGGTTGTGGTTTCCATGAATCATGAGGCCAAGATGGAATCATGAGGTCAGGAGGCAGAACCATGCTGCCCTTCAATGAAGAGGACCAGGCAGAAGTTTTACTGACACATCTGCCCAGCTACAGGCAGAAACAGAGTCAACAGCCCTGACACACGAGCCGAAGGTTCGGTCTAGCAGTGCAACATTCTGAAGCTCAACACTGAAACCTCTCTTGCGGGAATTCCCCCTCCACAACCCAGAGGATGGAGGGAAGATGTCCTTAGAAACATGTTTTCCGTGGAAGATAAGTTCATACAAAAGAATTACAAAACCTACAAGGAAGACCAACAACACTAAAGTCTTTAGACCCCCAAAATAAAATTTAATCTGTATAATATCCCATTGTGCAAGTATCAGTTTATTTATCCATTTACCTGTCAGTGGGCAGTCTAAGATATTTCTGGGTTTGTTTTTTATTATTATATAAGGCCTGGAAAATCCCATGGATGGAGGAGCCTGGTGGGCTGCAGTCCATGGGGTCTCTAAGAGTCGGACACGACTGAGCGACTTCATTTTCACTTTTTACTTTCATGCATTGGAAAAGGAAATGGCAACCCACTCCAGTGTTCTTGCCTGGAGAATCCCAGGGATGGGGGAGCCTGGTGGGCTGCCATCTATGGGGTCGCACAGAGTTGGACATGACTGAAGCGATTTAGCAATAGCAGCAGCAAGGACCTATTAAGAATATTCTTTTACGTGTATCCTGATGTACACGTTGACTCATGGAGAATGAATATTCAATTTTATAATATATTTAACCAGATCAAATTTATCAATCTTTCCTCTTTTTGGCTGGTGCTTTTTTGCGCTTTATGAGAGTTGGACTATGAAGAAAGCTGAGTGCTGAAGAACTGATGCTTTTAAACTATGGTGTTGGAGAAGACTCTTGAGAGTCCCTTGGACTGCAAGGAGATCCAACCAGACCATTCTAAAGGAGATCAGTCCTGGGTGTTCTTTGGAAAGACTAATGCTAAAGTTGAAACTCCAGTACTTTGGCCACCTCATGAGAAGAGTTGACTCATTGGAAAAGACTCTGATGCTGGGAGGGATTGGGGGCAGGAGGAGAAGGGTACGGCAGAGGATGAGATGGCTGGATGGCATCACCGACTCGATGGACATGAGTCTGAGTGAACTCCGGGAGTTGGTGATGAACAGGGAGGTCTGGTGTCCTGCAATTCATGGGGTCACAAAGAGTCGGACACGACTAAGCGACTGGACTGAACTGAACTGAAAGAAATTACTCATTTCTCTAGTGCAAAAAAAATAGTCATTTATCTTTTCTGCCAAGATGAACTTATGAAGACATGCTTTGATGCTATCCTTGATCCATTTAGTGTTGATTTCATGTATGTGGTGCTAGGTGGGTATCCTGTTGCAGTTTTATCCATGTGAATGTTTTTCTAGCTTCAGTTATTGAATAATTACTCTTTTTCCCACTGATACAACTATTAATATTATATTTCATACTGATTCTTCACAGGAGAAATAATTTTTACTCATAGTCTTAGGAAAACATTATGTCAACATATTACCATTTTAAAAAGTGGTTGAAAAATTATAAGTTCCAGAAAATGTACTCCCCACTAGCTATGCTTCCAGTCCTTCCCTCTCAGCATCAGGCAAGCACCTGCTTGGTCCATCTCTCTTCAGTGCGGTGCTGAGGGCAGGAAGCCAGAAGCAGGTCCTGCTGTAGGGTGGCAGGGGACTCTGGTTTGCCTGAACAGAGACAGAAACAATTTACAGGCCTGAGGGAACCGGGTCTGGGGACAGGAATGGGCTAGCTCAGAATAATTCTGAACAATAAGGCACTGTTATGAGCTGGGTTGAATTGTCTTCTCTCCAAAGATACGCCCTAGCCTCTGAACCTGTGGACAAGAACCTATTTAGAAACAGCATCTTTGGCAATGCAATCAAGTTAAGATGAGGTCATACTGGATCAGGGTGGACCCTAATTCAGTGACTGGTGTCCTTACAGGAAGAGGGAAGTCTGAGCACAAACACACATGGGAGAAGACACGTGATGATGGAGTCTGAGATACCAGTGATGAATCTACAAGCCAAGAAATGCCAGAGACTGCCAGCAACCATGAGAAGGTGGGAGGAGGCAAGGGAGGATCCTCCCCTACAGAACGTGGTCCTGTCAACACCTTGATTTCTGACATGTAGCCTCCAGAACTGTGAGGGAATCCATTTCTGCTGTTTTGAGGTGCCCAAAGCTTGTGGTACTTTGTTAGAGCAGTGCTAGGAAATGAACACAGGCATCTTGTCCCTTACCAAGCAAGGGCCAGCAAGTGTGAGGGAACACAAGGCTGATGGGTTCCCAGCCTTTCCCATCCCCAGGAAAGGTGACTCCATACCCCTCCGTCTCCTCTGGACCCCATCCGCCAAGGGAAGGAGCCCCGGCTCTGCCAGCCATTCTTAACATAAAAATCCAGGGAAGGAAGGAAACAGCCAGGGGAGGATCTGAGAGCCAGGAAGAGGGCAAGGACACCTGCAGGGAGAGCAGCGGGGGCAGGGCTGGGGGAAGGGAGAGGAGCTCTGTGCGTCTCATTTCATTTAGCCCTAGAGGAGAAACACAAGTGAAAGCCGAGTTATTTTTAAAAGACTTTTCGTTTCATGACCTCTTGGCTGCGCTGAGGCCCCTAGCATGGAGCTGAGCCCCGCAGCAGAAGCTCTGGTGGACACTCCTCTCTTGCTCCAGCAGCACTCTGAGGAGGGCGCTGAGCTCCGTGATAAAACTGAGGCTGTGGAGCCCCTGCTCAATGGCCAGCTTCAAACAGCTCAAATGGCCCTGTGCCTAGCTCAGACCTGGAAATGGCTGGGAGCCTGGAGGAAGCTCGAGGCCAGCCCTCCCACTGGTCTGCACCCTCGGCCCGGCCTTACCTCCTACGGGAATGGCAACTTGGTTTCCCTTGAGGAGAATGACTGACTGTGTTTCTGGCACTAAGGCTTGACCAGGCGAGGCATGCAGAGGTGGAGGCCACAAAAGGGGCTCCGGAGCCAAACTGCCAGGTTTCCCCCAGCTCTGCCCCTTCCTAGCCACATGAGCATGTTATCCAACTGCCTGGGCTTCTGCTGCCTTATCTGTAAAATGGACATGATAATAGTTCTCACTTTAGGGAGACTGAGTTAATACAGAAAATGATGTGCTGGGAACAGTACTGGCACAGAATAAACACTTGATAAAATCCAGCTCTCATAAGTGTTAAAAGCACGATGCTCTTGTCAGATCTGACCAGACTTTAGCTACAAATAATATATATTATCAAGAAGAAGACTTTGACAGGTTGATTACATTTGGTGTAAGAATAAATGTCTCCCTAATTATACATGTTATACCATAAACTGTACATATATATATATATCTTAAATTATACCTTAAAATATTAGCTAACTGTAACATTACATGTATATTTAAAAATACAAATACTGACAAATCTCTCCATGCCAGAGAATTTCAAATAATTTATGCAGATACTTCACCCTGGAGGGGAACATAACTCCTTAAAGAGTCTCTAAAGGACTGCACATAGTGATTTCCTTCCAAAGAATACAGTGTGGAAGAGAGTGAAGGTAATTTCACAGTGGAAAAACCTGCCCAGCATTACCTCAAGCAGAGGTCAACCCAAGGTCAGCACCAACAGTGATAGGTCACGTTGACAGATATACCCTCGACCTGATGTGATGAGGTAATGCTTTACCTCTGTGTTCTTCTCCCCAGAATCCTAAGCACCAGGTTTCAATGAGAAAAAGCTCAGATAAGTCCCAGTTGAGGAACAGAAGCAGTCTACAAAATACCTGCCCAGTACTCCTTGTAACTGCCAAGGTCATCTAAAACAAAGTCTGAGAAGCTGGCACAGTCAAGAGAAGCCCAAGGAGACACTACAGCTAAATGTAATGTGGTATCCAGATGAGACCCCAGAACGGAAAAAGGAAATTGGGTAAAAATCAAGCAACTATGAATGAAGTATGCTGCTGCTGCTACGTCGCTTCAGTCATGTCTGACTCTGTGCGACCCCATAGACGGCAGCCCACCAGGCTCCCCCATCCCTGGGATTCTCCAGGCAAGAACACTGGAGTGGGTTGCCATTTCCTTTTCCAATGCATGAAAGTGAAAAGTGAAAGTGAAGTCGCTCCGTCGTATCCGACTCTTCACAACACCATGGACTGCAGCCCACCAGGGTCCTCCATCCATGGGATTTTCCAGGCAAGAGTACTGGAGTGGGTTGCCATATTCATACTCCGGAATAAAGTATGAACTGTAGTTAATAGTAGTGTGTCAACATTGATTTGTTAATTGGGACAAGTGTCATACTAAGGTAAGATGTTAGTAAAAAGGGAAATTTTTTCCTTTTTCATATGGGAGTTTTATATGGGAACTCTGTGTGGTGTTGACAAAAATTCTATAAATCTAAAACTACTCTGAAAACCAAGGTCTGTTTAATGAAAATATTGGGAACACATGCCTTCGATTGATAGGACGTTTGAAAGTCTACATCACTCATTTGTAACCCTCACTGCCGCATGGTCTCTCCTATGGTTTCGTCATGTGGCCATTTAACGTGGGAAACCTGGCACAGAGTCGGCTGTTTGGAGCTGACTGTGCCATAGTCTGCAGCTGTGTGACCTTGGGCATGTTCCTAATCCTGAACCTCCCCTTCCACCTGTGAAGTGAAGGAGGTATGCCAGACAGCAACGATGATATGAACAATAATTAACAACATTTACTCAGCGCTTTTTAGTGCCAGGCCCTGCTCAAAATGCTTCACCTGAATTAACTCACTGAATCCTTACAATGACCCTATGAGAAAGGTATTAGCAGGATCCCCATTTTTCAGAGGAGGAAATGGATTTCATTCCGTGGAAAAGGACTTCATAAAGTCCTTCCAGCTCATATGAACCACAAGGCTTTGGTCCCTTTCTCTGAAGACGTCTCTCAAGGCAAATCACATGAGCTCTGGAGTGTGGCCAGCACCAGCTGAGGGACAGTCAGCACAGTCACCACCCCTCCAATCGCAGTTCCTGCTTCTTTTGACTGGGGACTGCATTCCACCTACATCTACAGAGATTTTGTGAGCGTGAGAATACAACACAGGACTCACAGCAGTTGATGAATACATTTACCTCCTTTGTTTGAAATGGCCAAGCTCATATACCCCCAAAATAGGTGCAGGAGTGAGGAGACAACTAGTAAATGTGGTAGGAACAGGTGGCCTGAGTCCAAGGCCAGTCAGGAGAGGGTTACTGCCCGCCAGCTGCGTGACAGTCTGGGATGGCTATGGGGACATTGTGGCTGATTCCTAACCAGCCTGCTAACCAAAGAGCTGGACCAACCCAGCTTTGCTGCAGTGGGTGGTGGGGCTTTTCCCTGCACCAACAAGCAATTTTCTGACACCCGCTGGGTGTCCTACAATTCAACTCACTTCTGACACTATCTACCTGAAGACAGTGTCAGATCCTAGAGGTTAAGGACTCAGCCCCACAAGGCTGCCCTCATCCCCCCTCAACTTCAGATGCCAAATGCAAGCCCAGACTGTCACCTGTGCTTCTGACCAACTGGCTCTAGATTAGAGGTTAATTGAAACCCCTCTTTGGGTTTGATTAATTTCCTAGAGTGATTCACAGAACTCAGGAAATCCATTTACTCACTTAGATTACAGGTTTATTTTAAGAGGATATAATTCAGGAACAGCCAGATGGAAGAGATGCACAGGGCAAGGTACAGGGCCCTCTCTGAGTGCCCACTCTCTTCAAATCTCCACATGTTCACCAGAAGTGCTCGGTTCATTTTTGTTATATGAGTTTCACAGCTAATGATTATAGGAAACATGCGATGGTAAAAATAGCAAACCTGGGGAAATTACAAAGTCCTCCCAGGCTGGGCCTTGACTTTCTGTAAATAGGAAGCATCACTCCTGCAGACTGTGGCAACTCCCAGGATGTCTGCATTCAATGTGAGACCCAAACATAGAGGAGTGGGTCACTGACAGAGAAGTTTCAGCCAGTGCCAGCTGCCTGCAAGGAGAGACAGAAGGGAGGCAAATGGCTTTCACTCGTCACAAAGGACACAGAATGAATTCCATATTATAGAAATGCCCAGACCCTCTCAGTTCCTGGCTGAAGGCAGCCCAGGCAAATGGTGGTCTCAGGTACCCTGGCCTCTTCCTCAAGGACAGCAGGCTGGACACCGAAGGAAGACTTATTGCCTAGTGCAAAGATGGGGGAGCAGAAAACTAAGCCAAGGAGTGCTGTGCTTAGTCACTCAGTCAGAGGAGACAACTAGTAAATGTGGTAGGAACAGGTGGCCTGAGTCCAAGGCCAGTCAGGAGAGGGTTACTGCCCGCCAGCTGCGTGACAGTCTGGGATGGCTATGGGGACATTGTGGCTGATTCCTAACCAGCCTGCTAACCAAAGAGCTGGACCAACCCAGCTTTGCTGCAGTGGGTGGTGGGGCTTTTCCCTGCACCAACAAGCAATTTTCTGACACCCGCTGGGTGTCCTACAATTCAACTCACTTCTGACACTATCTACCTGAAGACAGTGTCAGATCCTAGAGGTTAAGGACTCAGCCCCACAAGGCTGCCCTCATCCCCCCTCAACTTCAGATGCCAAATGCAAGCCCAGACTGTCACCTGTGCTTCTGACCAACTGGCTCTAGATTAGAGGTTAATTGAAACCCCTCTTTGGGTTTGATTAATTTCCTAGAGTGATTCACAGAACTCAGGAAATCCATTTACTCACTTAGATTACAGGTTTATTTTAAGAGGATATAATTCAGGAACAGCCAGATGGAAGAGATGCACAGGGCAAGGTACAGGGCCCTCTCTGAGTGCCCACTCTCTTCAAATCTCCACATGTTCACCAGAAGTGCTCGGTTCATTTTTGTTATATGAGTTTCACAGCTAATGATTATAGGAAACATGCGATGGTAAAAATAGCAAACCTGGGGAAATTACAAAGTCCTCCCAGGCTGGGCCTTGACTTTCTGTAAATAGGAAGCATCACTCCTGCAGACTGTGGCAACTCCCAGGATGTCTGCATTCAATGTGAGACCCAAACATAGAGGAGTGGGTCACTGACAGAGAAGTTTCAGCCAGTGCCAGCTGCCTGCAAGGAGAGACAGAAGGGAGGCAAATGGCTTTCACTCGTCACAAAGGACACAGAATGAATTCCATATTATAGAAATGCCCAGACCCTCTCAGTTCCTGGCTGAAGGCAGCCCAGGCAAATGGTGGTCTCAGGTACCCTGGCCTCTTCCTCAAGGACAGCAGGCTGGACACCGAAGGAAGACTTATTGCCTAGTGCAAAGATGGGGGAGCAGAAAACTAAGCCAAGGAGTGCTGTGCTTAGTCACTCAGTCATGTCTGACTCTTTGCAACCCCTGGACAACCTGCCAGGCTCCTCTGTCCATGGGGATTCTCCAGGCAAGAATTCTGGAGTGGGTTGCCAAACTCTCCTCCAGGGCATCTTCCCAACCCAGGGATCGAAGCCAGGTCTCCCACACTGCAGGAGGAGTCTTTACCACCTGTGCCACCAGGGAAGCCCAAGAATACTGGAGTGGGGTAGCCTATCCCTTCTCCAGGGGCTCTACCCAACCCAGGAATCAAACCCGGGTCTCCCTCATTGCAGGCGGCTTCTTTACCAGCTGAGCTGCCAATATCTTCCCCGAAAGTGTTTACTTGAAATATTCACCAAAATGAGTCACAAAAAGAAAACAGAGAAACCAGTGAGATGTGTAACCAGGCTCTCCTTTCTGTTCCACGAACCAGGGAGAAGTGATGGCAAGGATACCAGTGAGCAGGCCTGCTCTGCAGAGGTCCCAGCTTGAGAAACCTGCGCACCCTCACACTTCCGGTCTTGGACCAAGATTAAGAGGGGGAACCGAAACTGTGCCCAGGCAGAAAATCCCCCACAGGAAACCAGCCATTGGTCCAGAGAACCACGGCCGCTGGCTGGCCGGTGCTCTCCTCCCTTGAGAGAGAACGGGCTTGTAGAGGCCACATGTGTCCTGCTCCCTAATCCCAATAAGAGGCCTTGACCTTGGACAGCATCAAATAACAGCACTTCCTGAGCATTCCCAGCTCATTTAATCCACCTCTCAAGGGAGTTAGATCCAGGGTGTTTGTATCTGACAGGTCAGGAAACTGAGGGTTGGAGACATGAAATACCTGGCTTTAACTTACATGACCAAGAAGTAGCTCAGATCCAACCTGGGACTTTAAACACCAAGTCCAGGATGTATCCTCTTGCGTTGCTACTGTTGAATCAGTAGCCAGTGGCTTTTTCAAGGGTTCTCATCCGTGAGCTTATACATTCTGGGTGAGAAATACCAGGCGTGGATCACGCCGCCTTCATCTCCCACAGCACAGCTGAGAAAAGAGCCTGCCAGGAGGTGGGACTGCCAGCAGCTGCCGTCTGCGTGCTTAGGTTAGCCAGCCTCTGAGCGTGCGTGTATGCCCAGTTGTGTCCGACTCTCTGCAGCCCCAAGGACTGTAACCCGCCAGGCTCCTCTTCAGAGTGAGTTGCCTGTTCCTCCTCCAGGGGATCTTCCCGACCGAGGGATCAAACCCGCATCTCCCAAGTCTCCTGCATTGCAGGCGGATTCTTCACCAGTACGCCACCTTGGAAGCCCATCCAGCCTCCGAGCGAGACTCAGATCCAGGGTTTTTTCCATGATACCAGCTGGCTGCCTCCTCCCCATCCCACCCATGCCCCCCACCAGTCCTTTCCCACCACCACATCTGGAACATTGACTCAGCTGACAGTGGGCTCCTCATCCCCATGTTGGAAGATGCCACGACATTTATGAGGCTCTTCAAAGCGGGAACACTTCCTGGCTTTTCCCCAGCCCTGTGTTAAGTAAAGGTCATGACGTTTGTTAAAATGTGAGCACATGGGTGCTTCGTTCACAGGAAAGTGTTTCAGAGGCTGTGCCTTAGATAAGGCTGACTCCTGGAGGCTTTGCCACAGATAGGCACAACTCCCCCAGACCCCCACCCTTTGTTAGAGAATAAGACTCAAAGCTCCAGCTCAGTCCTCTTGCTAGACTTTGGGGAGCCTTAAGTCTGATGGGACTGCCCCTTTTCTCACCCACCTGAGGTCTGTGCTGCAGAACATTCTAACCACTCAAGAAAGGCAGGAACAACGAGGGGTTCAAGTGCAAAGATGGTTTCCAGTCGCCCTCTGGAAGAGCAGTTTTTCTGGCTATGAAGAAAGTTTTCAATCCATCTTCACAGAGGATCCTAAAGTCATTCCTCATTCTGTGAGGCACTTGATTGCAGACCCAGGGCCCCAAGGGTGCCTGAAGCCCTCACTTGGTCACTGCACTAAGACATGGTTCACGTATTTGCCCGGCACAGAGGTCAGGACAGCCGCAGCAGCCTCTCCAAGGTAGTAACTGGAAACGATCCTCCCAGCGAACCCCTCCCTCCACTCCTGTCCCAGCAGGTGAAAATCATAAAGGTGCTAACAAATAGTGGGGCGTGAAGTGGAGCTGGAGCTTTAATTGGCCTTGAAACACCCACTGCTCCTGGCTTTCATTAAGTGGTTGGAATGTTCTACAGCACAGACCCCCCAGGTGGGTGAGAAAAGGGGCAGTCTTATCAGACTGCTCACAGAAGCCAGGCAGTAAGGACCAAGTTGGAGTTCTGAGACTTGCTATCCAATAAGAAGTGGGGGTCCGGGGGAGTTGTGCCTGTCTGTAGAGAGGCTTCCAGAAGGCAGCCTTATCTCAGGCATGACCTCTGAAACTTTTTCCTGTAAGCCAGACACCAGGATGCTGAAAAACAAAACCAATTTTTTTTTTTTTATTAAGGCATTTATTAAGAGCAGTTTTAGGTTCACAGCAAAATTGAGGGGCAGATTCAGAGATTTACCATATATGCCCTGCCCCCATACATGCATGGCCTTCCCTTTTATCAACATCCTTCACCAGAGGGGTATGTTTGTCACAAAAAACGGACCTCCACAGATCTATTGTAATTACCCAAAGTCCATAGTTTACTTTAGGGTTCACTCTTGGTGTTGTCTAGTTTTAATCATGTCAAACAGCACTTGCAATCAACCAGATATGAGGCAAGCAGCCATGGTTGTTCTGGAGGAAACCCAGATAGGATGCTCTGATCCAAGAAGTGATAGGTCCTACTTGGGAACACGCATCGAGCATAGGAGCAGAACTGGCCCAGACAAATTAGACACATGTTTTAGTTTCCCTCTTTCCTTAAATACAGGTGTAGACTGCTCTATGGCTGAAAATAATTGTTGGTTCCTTGGAGATGTAGCTATTGAATTGTTCAAGAAGTGTCTGTGGGAGATGAGGTGACCAGAGGATGGCAGACTGACCCTCGCCACACCCCGCGAGAGAGAAAAGGCTGCGGCAATGCACTGGACAGAGACTGCTGCTTCTTGGACCGGCCTGTGGCTGGGACCAGGACCTTCAGACTGGAGACTATTCTGGTCGTCTTCTCTGAGCCAAGGAGATCAGGCCACACCTTCACCTATGTGGCGGGACGGGGTGGGGCATGGGGATACTGCACTTACCTTAATGTGTGTTCTCACAGTCATTCATCCCGCGGCAGGCAAGGGAGGATGCCTTAGGCTAGGGGAGAAAGGATCTCCCCTCCTCTCTGTTTGGTAAGTGGGCTTGCAGACTGCTGTTGGTAGGCCCTTGTGGGTGCCAGGCACTCCTCTTCTAAGGCGATGGAAAGTACTCTCAGGAGCCTATTGTCAGAGAAGCTGTAGGGCTGAGAGCAGGGCCGTGACCTCTCCCTAGGCCTGGCAGAGTCACCAAGGGACCAGTCTCATGAGCACAGAGGCAGAATCAAGGCAGCAAGGTAAGAAGGCTGGATGAGAAAGGTTTTGTGGAGCTCACGCCAGGCTGTGCCTCGGGAAACTCTGAGATCCTGGAGAAGGAAACTCGACGTTTTACCCCAGGTGGGTGAGAAAAGGGGCAGTCTTATCAGACTGCTCACAGAAGCCAGGCAGTAAGGACCAAGTTGGAGTTCTGAGACTTGCTATCCAATAAGAAGTGGGGGTCCGGGGGAGTTGTGCCTGTCTGTAGAGAGGCTTCCAGAAGGCAGCCTTATCTCAGGCATGACCTCTGAAACTTTTTCCTGTAAGCCAGACACCAGGATGCTGAAAAACAAAACCAATTTTTTTTTTATTAAGGCATTTATTAAGAGCAGTTTTAGGTTCACAGCAAAATTGAGGGGCAGATTCAGAGATTTACCATATATGCCCTGCCCCCATACATGCATGGCCTTCCCTGTTATCAACATCCTCCACCAGAGGGGTATGTTTGTCACAAAAAACGGACCTCCACAGATCTATTGTAATTACCCAAAGTCCATAGTTTACTTTAGGGTTCACTCTTGGTGTTGTCTAGTTTTAATCATGTCAAACAGCACTTGCAATCAACCAGATATGAGGCAAGCAGCCATGGTTGTTCTGGAGGAAACCCAGATAGGATGCTCTGATCCAAGAAGTGATAGGTCCTACTTGGGAACACGCATCGAGCATAGGAGCAGAACTGGCCCAGACAAATTAGACACATGTTTTAGTTTCCCTCTTTCCTTAAATACAGGTGTAGACTGCTCTATGGCTGAAAATAATTGTTGGTTCCTTGGAGATGTAGCTATTGAATTGTTCAAGAAGTGTCTGTGGGAGATGAGGTGACCAGAGGATGGCAGACTGACCCTCGCCACACCCCGCGAGAGAGAAAAGGCTGCGGCAATGCACTGGACAGAGACTGCTGCTTCTTGGACCGGCCTGTGGCTGGGACCAGGACCTTCAGACTGGAGACTATTCTGGTCGTCTTCTCTGAGCCAAGGAGATCAGGCCACACCTTCACCTATGTGGCGGGACGGGGTGGGGCATGGGGATACTGCACTTACCTTAATGTGTGTTCTCACAGTCATTCATCCCGCGGCAGGCAAGGGAGGATGCCTTAGGCTAGGGGAGAAAGGATCTCCCCTCCTCTCTGTTTGGTAAGTGGGCTTGGAGACTGCTGTTGGTAGGCCCTTGTGGGTGCCAGGCACTCCTCTTCTAAGGCGGCTGGAAAGTACTCTCAGGAGCCTATTGTCAGAGAAGCTGTAGGGCTGAGAGCAGGGCCGTGACCTCTCCCTAGGCCTGGCAGAGTCACCAAGGGACCAGTCTCACGAGCACAGAGGCAGAATCAAGGCAGCAAGGTAAGAAGGCTGGATGAGAAAGGTTTTGTGGAGCTCACGCCAGGCTGTGCCTCGGGAAACTCTGAGATCCTGGAGAAGGAAACTCGACGTTTTGGATGTAGGAAGGAAGCATAATTTCATTTTGGATACAGTGAAATTTAATGAAAGGTGAACAGCATAATACAACACACTCACTTCACAGATGAAGAAAGCAGGGGTCAGAGGCCTTGAGAGAGAGACTGAGAGAGTCTGCTGTCTGAAGAGCAGGAATCAAGTCTCCGACAGTAGCAATAACCCAGGAGTTCCTGGGATCCTGTGCGGCATTCTCGACAGCTGCGTCTGCTTAGACTTTGGGTAAGGGTGTACAAGTGATGCCAGATTGCGCAGCCTCCTTCTATTTCACTCACTTTTAAGTGATTGAAAAATAATTTGGTGGGGGGAAGCCAAACATTAATCAGAGTCAATCAAATATGGAAAATAGTACAACCTTAAAAGACTGAAAATGTGTCAAGAGAAACGAAACAGAGAATTCTAGAATGGAATGTTAGTTGCCACTCTCCCTGCACACACCTGGCACTGAATGAGAAGAGGAGGTTAGAGAATAAGACCCCAAGGAGTATCACCAGCACCTCATGACTTAGCACAAAGAGGGCTGAGAGGGTGAACAGGCAGCCTGGGGAAAGTTGAGGAGAAATCCCAGGGAAAAACCCATCAGGGAGGCCAACAGGAGCTGGAGGAGCAGCTGCACTTGGCTTTTCTTTAGTGCTCTGTGCTCCCTTCCAGGAATGAGCCAAAGCCCCAGGAAGAGGCCACATCCCTGCTAAGTGAAGAGGACCCTGGTGTGGGGCACTGAGCGCATTTCAGGAAAGAGAGCTGAGCCCAGATCTGTCATCCACCTGTCGCTGTAACACTCAGACCTCAGTGAAGCAGGAAGTACTCTTATCCTCCAAACTCTAGGGTCAAAGGAATGACAGGTAGGTAGAAAGGTGTCATGAGGACCCTCACACTTTCAGAGCATTGCATGGTCTGGCCAGACTTACTCAGGCAAAATTAAAAGAAATGTTAGGGAAGCTAAGCCAACATGCTAAATGTTTTTGAGGAACAAAAAGAAGGCAGAGGAGGGGAGGAGAAAAAAATAAGAAACAGAATATGAAAATTTAAACAAAGCAAGTCTAAAGGTAATCACTGTTCCAGTTATAGAAGAAACCTCCTGAGTGCTTCATACTACAGAACCAATATGAATATTTAATTATATTAATAGTTGATTACATTAATTCAACATTTAATAAATTATATCCATTTAGTGTATAAACATATTTGGTATGTTTTTTAAACAATAAAAAAAGAGCCCAAGGATGAGTGGATAAATCAACTAAATAAAAAGGCATTTGAGAGTGAAGGCAAACAATTAAGGACAAAAACAAGAAATTTCTAGATCTACTAGATAAGTTAGAAACATCAAAGAAGCTAACAAATTTTCTGGCTCAGAGGGAAAGCTTGAGATAATTACAGTGAACATGGAGGAAAATGACAAAGCAACTGAAGCAATTAAGAACATGTTGCTCTATGGAAGACAAGCAAAACCATCCAACACAGGGATAATTGGTATTGAATTTAAGGGCAAATTGATGAGCACTAGTCCCCTACAGCCCTAACTTCCTATTGCAAATACATAGAAAAGCTTGATTTTAAAATACAAAAACGCCATTTTAAAATGTTATCTCCAAGCTCCAAGCAAGCAAGGCAAATCTTTAAGGACAGAATAGGAATACTACCAAACGGAATCTGGATGTGCTTGTCTGACACACAGCAAAGCCAATCTACTGACAGCAGGTTGTGGTGAAAGAAAGTACAGCTTTTATTATAGGGCACCAAGCAAGGAGATCTGGTAGCTCATGTTCAAAAGACCCAAACTCCCCAGTCCCTTCCAGGGAAGGGTTTACAAAGACATTATGAAGAGTAGGGTTGTGGGGTGTGTGATCAGCCCAGGCACAATTCTCTGGTTGATGGTGATGCTTTGGGAATCTCAGTTATCAGTTTTCTGGCTCCAGCTAGTCTGGGGTCCATGTGATGATGGTCAGCATGTAGTTAACTTTTTCCTCCTGGTGGGTGTTCTAATATTTGCAAAAACATTCAAAGATATGGCTTAGGATATTATTTATAGCCCTTGAGGGGGAACTAAAGGTCCTTGACTTTGTTTTATGGCCAAACTATTATTTCATCTTGCTTGACTGTTTTTATTTGTTTCTGTATTTTCTCATGTCTCTAATTAAAATTGCTCTTTGTAACTCAAGCAAGGCCTAGGAGGCTAAAGCTTTTCTACAAACAACAGGCAGGGGACCCAGGGGAGGGGGTGGTCTGTCCCTGGGAAGGTCCCACAGGGTCGTGCTCAGTGTCAGGAACAAAGATGTAAATAAGAGCTGAAGCAGCAAGACCCACAGGGGACTCAGACTGGGTGATTGCGGTTGTGATTTCAGTGAGTCATGAGCCCCAGATGCAGCAGAATCTTGAGGTCAGGAGATAGGACCACACTGCCCTTGAGTGAAGAGGACCATTCAGTACAGTACAGGCCATACTGAATACACCTATCAGCCCAGCTATGGGTAGAAACAGTCCTGATCCACTAGCCTAAGGTTTGGTCCAGCAGTGCTATGTCCTTAAGGACAACACTGAAACCTCCCTTGCGAGAATCCTCCCTCTATAACGCAGAGAACACAGGAGTGATGTCCTTGGAAAGATGAGTTCCATGGAAGATGAGCTCACAGACAAGAATTACAGGGTCTACGAGGAAGACCAACAACACTAAAGTCTTTAGACTCCCAAAACAAAAAGATTCACACTGGAGATAATATGCAACCTTGAAGAGATTTTAAATTAAATTGCATATAAAACTTCAGAGAACTAAATGAATTAATAGCCACCACCATAATTAGGAACAGATGGTTATGAAATAAAAACAGGCAAACATTCTACACAGTTAAACTATTAGAAACTAATAATGTAGTTATTGAGATATCTAGACATAACCTTCTTAATGTTCTATAGGTATGTGAGTGCTTTTTATACACAAGCATTCACGAGTCCATCCATCAAGCATTCACGAGTCCATCCATAGAAGATTTGGAAGAACGTATACATCAAGTTGTGAATAATGGTTAACTCTGAAAATGGAACTGTGGTATTTTTAATTTTCTTCTTTTTGCCCATCTGTATCTTTTAACTTTTTTTTTTTTTTACAGTGAATGTGTAATATTTTATCAAAAGAAAAATCAATAAGGGAGATATTTAATCTTAAAAACATAGGGGGAGATTTGCAGGGCTTCTGAATCAGCCCATAATCATGAGTTAAACTGTGAGAAGTTAATACAATTGTATTATCACATGAAAACAGCTGAATAATTTCTGAGCAAATGTTTAGAGTATATTCAGTATTGTCTAACATTATTTATAGACTAAGTTTTATGTCCAAAATAATTCACTTCAAGGAGAAAAAGGCAGGCATCTTCCAGAGGGGCTATAGCTGAGGTCCACTAAGGGACTGGTATGACTGCAGAGAAGGGGGACCTCCCCTGTATAATCAGACGCTATGGACAAAGAAAGCAAGTGTTGAGTGTGAGCCAAGCATCTAAAGTCACAAGAGCAGGTGCTCAGAATTCCGGGCACTGATTGGGGTTCAACCTGCTTTTCACATGGGAAACTGATAACTTATGGGTGAGGAGGAACACAGATTATTCTTAATGATGAAGCGTGAGTCTCCCTGAACAACAGGTAAGGCCACCAATGGTAAATTTACATTATCTCAAGAATTCGGCCTTTAAAACAGCTTTTCTAACTCCAGTGCAGTATGTTCTCCCCAGACAGAGTCCTAAGGTAATGGGTCACAGCTGCAGTGTGGCAGAAATATCTTTGACTCCAGTCCCCACTCTGTCCTTCCACAGGCAGGACTTCAGTATCTTATCAACATCACCGCAACCAATAAAGCCTTTCTGTACTTCTCTTTGGTGCCATTCTCCTCTCTGCTTCAGTAGGATTTGCTGGGGCTTTTGCCATGATTGCCAACTTAGCCATCATCAAGGTCAATGACGTAGACTCCATACATCAGTGCTGGTGTTGGCCACTAAGCACACAGCTCCCAGGTTTTTGTTGTCATTGTCACTGCCCAGTAAGGATGTCGTCACCCTGTTCTGTGGCCACGGCCACCACTGCTCCACCCTGTGCCCCTGAGCCACTTAGACCAAAAGATGCCCTTTCTCAAGATGCCCAGTGTCTTCCTCTGCCAGGAACTGTCATAATTTCCTGATTTTGTTGGGATGCACACCTGACTGCCAATTGCTGTTAAGATTTGTCCGCAGTGTCCGTTACGTGAATGCGCTTCCTTCAGTGTGGCAGAGCACAGACCGCACAGCCTTCTGACCGCCCTCAGAAGAGGTGTGTCTCCTCACAGTATTCACAGCTTCTTTGTAAGACTCCAAAAGGAAAGCCCCAGCTATATTCGTTTACTTATGGCCTCCTGGCCTCTTCTACCCAGAGCTGGGTCAGAGGTCCTCAACCATCAAACACCCAAGGGTACATTCAAGAGAATCCTCCCCATCTAGTTCAAGCCAGAGCCTTCAACATCAAAGTGAACTCTTTGTCAATGTGGGCATACTCTTCAGAGGTCAAGGTTATGGTTATTTTTTCCCTAGAGATGTCAACCTGCTTTCCTAGGATCCAGCAGTTAAGACTTAAAGGTTCTTTTCATTTCTTCCAGCAGCCCTAGTAAGTTGCTAGGTGTATGCAAAGCAGAGACCTGAAATCCCACTTGGATATCCCACAAATACACCTTCCCTTGCATACAGCTGTGGTCCCAGGGGATTCTGCCATACAATTGTGATTTGTCAGAAATGCCCTATGCTCAGCAGCCCAATCCTGAAAGGGTCCACTTCCCATTATGGGGCCCTGCTGTCTCTTTGTTTATGCACAACTCTTAACAACCAAAGCCAACCCAACCTACATTAAGGTATTTGAACTAAACTGAGAAGTCTCTCCCTCTAAACTTGCCCTGAGTTAGATTTCCTGGGAGGTGGACACCAGTGTTCACTGAGCATCCCTGTGAATTTAAAGCTTTGGGCTGGATACAGACGGGACTCTAAGATGGATAGACAAGGGTTCTTCATGGAAGAAGCTCCCAGTTTATGCATATTCCCAGTATAATTAGTATTTGCGTCCCCTTTCACTCTTAAAAATGTCACGGTTTGGAGGCTAAAAGTTTCACAGTCACCCTAGAAATGAAGCACAGTCATATGAAGAGGACTTAGAAATCCAGAGTGGAAATACCACCAAATGTTGGGTAAAGAGTTGTTATAGTTTCTCAGAAGGGAAACTGAGGCTCCAGGTGTTTAAGTGGCTCCCCAGGACCATAAGGCCTTTGGGCATCACTGAAACCAGTATCTGAGGTTCCTTCCCCTACCAGCCCCATCACACATCTCTCCCCATGGGGAAAATGAGGCTTCCAGAGAGGGAGAGAGATACCCAGCAGTAGAGAGCACGTCCCAAGAAAGAAAGTCTGCTTTCATTGCTCATAAAGACAAACAATGTCAAAAACATTTTAAGGGGGCACTAGGGAGAGTTAAGGATTTTAGACTTGTGGAAACTACTTGGCATTTACACACACCAGTTTCTGAATGCTGAATGGAAAAGAGTTCAGGGTCTATGTGTGCGTGCTGCACAAGGGGAGGGGGCAGGAATCTGTCTAGCTGACTGCATTTTAGAGGCCCAAGTATATCATTAGAGGTTTCGTCTGGGGCCCTGGCCCTGCACCGGCCCTGCGTCTCACACACAGGCTTGTTCCCAGGCCTGCCAAGCTCCTCCGGTACCCACCTTCCTGATGCTCCTTGTCGAGGAGGAAAAAGGTGAAGGCTCTCTTATTGTCAATGTTTTTTGCCTTTGTCTGAAGAAAGGAGCTAACTGAGGGACGTCTGGCTTGGGTGCCCATGTTTGGTTTAATTATTTACCCTTTGTGTGGTTAACCCCATCACCCACACCCAGAGATGTCCCAAAGCACCCTGCTGATCGGGGAGTTTTCTTCTGTTCGAGTTTAAGTGCAGCCTGCAAGGGAGAGCAAAGCAGTGGGGCAAGCAGAACAGAGACCACTCTGAAACCCCAAGACTTTCCCCAGGCTTGACAGAGGGGGCAGAGAGGGAATCCCCACAGCCTGGGGGACTGACAAAGACAAGCCAGAAACACCCCAGTCACTGACATCCTTCTGCATCTTGTCAAAGAATAATTTTCGAAACATCAACAACATGGTTCAACACAGGTGACCCTTGAGAACATTATGCTAAGTGAAATAAGCCAGTCATAAAAGGACAGACACTGCAATGATTCCATGTAAGTGATGTGTCTGAAATAGATTCACAGATCTAGAAAGTAGGATGGTGGTTGCCAGGGGCTGCTGGGAGATGGCAGAGAGAAGTCGTTGTTTAAGGGGCTGCTGGGAAGGGGCAGAGTGAAGTATTGTTTAAGGGGTATAAACTTTCAGTTCTGCCAGATGAAGGGGTTCCAGAGATCTGTTTTACAATGCAGATATCCTTAACGCTACTGAACTGTACACTTAAAAATGCTTGAATTTGATGATTTTTTCCCCCTTTTTAACCATCAACACAAACACACACAAAGTCAAAAACATGACTGTAGGGATGGCACAGGGAGTGTCTCAGGGAGGATGAAATTGTTCTGTATCCTGATTGTGGGAGTGGTTTCACTCTTTAAATGGGTTAAAGTACATAGAACTGCATATGAAAAAATTACCATATACTATTTTCCTATATGGTAATTTTTTCATTAAAAAATTTAAAACATAGCTTTTATACAAATGTAGCATGAACCTATAACAAAAATGTATTTCATTAATTAGAGAACCGGAAGGAGGGTTCAAAATATGACAGGAGACACTGAAATATTTATAACTGAAAGGAAGAGTATTGAAATGATTGCTAAATTATGGTATATAAGATAAACACTTGGTCATTTGATTAAAATATTATCTGCAGCACTGTATAACAGTCCTGCATTGCTATTAGTTTTCTACACTTTCCTTATAAAGTTGTAAAATACCCTAATCAATAGTAAACACAAGTTAGACAAAGGTCTGTGGTGGTGATTTAGTTACTAAAATCGTGTCCTCTGTAACCCTGTGGACTGTAGCCCACCAGGCTCCTCTGCCCATGGGATTTTGCAGATAAGAATAAAGGTCTGCTCCTGCAGACAACATTGTAACTCCGATGGTAAAGTATCTGACTGCAATGCGGGAGACCCATGTTCGATCCCTGAGTAGGGAAGATCCCCTGGAGTAGGAAATGGCAACCTGCTTCAGTATTTTTGCCTGGGAAGTCCCGTGGACAGAGGAGTCTGGCGGGCTACTGTCCACTGGGTCGCAAAGAGTCAGACACGACCGAGCAACTGACACTCTCACTTTGTTTCCCGTAGACAGCCAGATAACCCGCCTAAGGGCAGCCCTGCTGGGTACTCCCACATCCAGTGTGATTCCAGGGCTTGCAGGAATCCCTCTGGTCCCATCCACTGCTGCTGCTGCTGCTAACTCGCTTCAGTCGTGTCCGACTCTGTGTGACCCCATAGGCGGCAGCCCACCAGGCTCCTCCGTCCCTGGGATTCTCCAGGCAAGAACACTGGAGTGAGCTGCCATGTCCTTCTCCAATGTGTGAAAGTGAAGTTGCTATCAGGCTCCTCCACCCATGGGATTTTCCAGGCAAGAGCACTGGAGTGGGTCGCCATTGCCCTCTAGTTTTGGACAATTTTTCCTAACTGTCTAGATGAACGAAAGCAGGGGGCCATCAGGCCCAGAGCTGAGCCAGGGAGGAAAGAGTGAGTGGTGCTATCAAAGAAGTGAGGGCCAGAGATACCGCTCCGGCTGGTCCTCGTCTTAGCAGAATATCAGTTTTCAGGAATGTGGGCATTGAGAGGAAGGACTATAGAAAAGAAAACCAGGAAGTGGTTCTTAGCTCCCAGAACCACCAGATCATCCTCAGGCCCACCAGACTCATTCTTACCCAGGATTCTAGACCCAAGACAGAGCGGCTTCTGCTTGGGCCTGGCCTCTCTCCCTCCAGGTTTCACAGGCACCATCTGACCTTCACTTAGGGTGGATCCGTCTGCCTCCTTCCCCAGGCACTGGAAGTGGGACTGTTATGGGGCTTCCCTAACCCTAGCTGCTCAGAGGGCAATGCCAGAGTGAGGCCATAGCAGACCTGGGAGGATCTGGCCTCCCTGCTACACCCCCGGCCGAATGGAGGCCAAGGTGGGAGGGGTGGCCTTGCCAGCCAGCCCCAAGCTGACACCTGAATGCAGGTGGACCCGGGAGACTCCACGGCCCCTGGTGGCTGCAGGACCTTCCTTTGCAGGGAAGGGAAATGCGGAAAATGTATGTGGCAAAGGTCAGCTGGAGCCTGTAAACAAAAGGCTTCGAGAAACCTGGGGCCTGGTGACAGGACCGCCTGGGCCAGGGTCCCTCCAAGGCCAGCCACGTGCCCTTTTACAACTCCGGTCACAGCGGGGCAGCCAGCCCTGGAAGCAGCTGAATTCCTCGCCTCCCGGGACCGTGAATAGAGGCGATAAGCTCCCCTCAGCACTAGTCCCAGTGGCCTTTCTCCCAGGGCTTAATAATTCAGGCCTCTCAACCTAGCGGGCCCCACCTACACCAAGGCTCTGAGCCGAGGCGGTGGTGTCCATTTCCCCAGATCTTCCTGCACACGATCCCAAAGCCGGCTTCCTTCACCGCTGAGGTTATGGGGGCAGGGGGAGGGGGCGGGGAGGTCTTAGGCCAACTCTGTCACTGCTAAGACCCTCCTCAGCTCCATCCGCCAGCCCTAGTCGTCCTGACCGACCTTCAGCCTTGGTCTCAGCTGCTGCCCACCTGGGGGCCGTCCTAGGTCTGGTACTATTCTTAGGCAGCCACTCAACCCCTCCCCTGGGAGGCTGGAATCACACCTCAGCGGACACAGTTCAAGGAAGGGACGGTCTCATTATCCTCGCTCCCTGCCCTTCTCCTCGGCTCCCCACCCTGTCCTACTGCCCCCCACACACCCCACAAACCGCACGCACCCCTCAGCCCTGCCTCATCCCAGCCCCTCTGTTGTCTCCAGACCTGAGCTCACTGCTGTGGAGGAGGGCCTGCATAATGGCAGGTCTCTGGCCCTCCCCTCACTTGAGCCCCCAGACTCTGTTCTGCAGCTGTCCAGAAAGCCCCGGACCACGGAGGGAGAGTGGGGGTGGGGTGACAGCTCTGTGGCCTGAGTGTGGGCCAGCAGGGAGGGGTCCTGTGGACCTCAATCCCTCGGAGAGGGCAGAGGGGGGAGTGGGTTCCTGGCATTCCTGTCAGGGGCCTGAGACAGGAAAAGTGGTCACTGAAGGAGCGTCCACCCCAGACACTGGTGAGGGGTAGGGCCCTCCACTGATCTGGGTGCTGGGTCTCCCCACCCCCACCCCCAAGCATGAGTGTGAACAGAGGGAAAGGATCCCTGCGGGGTGGAACTTCTCACAGGGAACTGAACAGAGGTGTTGCTGTAGCAGCAACAAAAAACAGTCAGCTCACTCACGTGGACCAGGTAAGAAGCCTTCTGCCTTGGCACGTGCAGCTGCCAGCAGAGGTCCTGGCAGGGGCAGTTCAGGGCTTGTAGAGAGATTGGGAGGGACCTGGGTGGCAACCAGGAGAAATCTGGGAATGCAGAGAGGGGACGGGGTCCCTAGAGGACCCCCGGGAAGCGTCTTCTCTCCGGGAGAGCAGGAGCCGTCTGGGTGGGGCGGGGGCTGAAAGTTTCTGTGCCTCTTCGGTGAGAAAGAGCAGAGTGCTGCTTTGCTGACTTTGGCACCCAGACAGGGCCTGCTGAATGAGAGGCAGGGGAAACACCTCTTACACAACCTTAGTTCACAGCTGAATTTTGGGAATGCCACAGCATGCCACCAATTCCTAATAAGATCACTTTGATCTGAGGCTGCTCCACAGTTGATCTTATCACTAAGCCTCCTTTTCACTACACAGAGTCCCCACCCCTGACCAGTGGGGGTGCCCGGCCTGGGCTGGCCCTTCACTTTCTCACTGCTGCCTTGTGAACAGGGAATTAGCACCCTGAGACAAGGGAGGCTCCAAGGTCAAGTTACAATTCATATAATCTGTGCCCATCTTGAGTTTCTGCCAAGCACGTTTTGGACCCAGATATAGGTTTTCACACTTCTATTCCATTCATATGAAATGTCCAGAATAGGCAAATCTATGGAGACAGGAAGCAGATTAGTGGTTGCCTGGGGCCAGGGGAGGAATGAAAGGATGGGGCCCTGAAAGGCCCAGGATTTCTTTTTCAAATGAAAATGGTGTAAAATAGATTGTGAAGATGGTTGCACAACTCTGTGAGTATCATAAAAGCCATGAATTGTATAGTTTAGATGGGTGAGTTGTATGGTATGTGAATGATATCTCAATAAGCTAGTTAGAAAAAAAATAATCTTGGCAGATTTTGACTCAAAAGATGATCTGTCATTTGGCAATGGTACAAAGGGCTATTGTCACTCACCCTCACCCTCCGCCCTGTACTCATGACCCTCACAGGAGCCAAGCCTTGGCTGCAGCAGGGCCCCAAGGAGCCCCATCGATGATGCCATGTTTACTCAGGTGGAGAAGGTTACAAAGGCCCAACCTGCCTGCGCTGCCTGTGAGCGTGGAAGAAAAGTGAGCTGTTTGGGTTAAGAACGTGATAGGAAGAGAGGATGAGAGGCTCCAGTTGGAGGGAAGACAAAACTATGGAAGATGCCCTTGTACCACCCCAGGCTCGGCACCCAGCGCTCTGGGCTTGCACTAGGCTGGTGGTAAACAAAGCCTTCCTTCATTTCCAAAGAGAAGTCAACAGAGGACCTCTCAGAGTTGCACCTGCATCTGTCTCAGGGTGGGTGCAAGGCCTTTGCATGGTCTTCTTAGAGGATAATGAGCCTTAAGATACTGATTCCCTGGATTTCCCTGGTGGTACAGTGGATAAGAATTCGCCTGCTAATACAGAGGACACGGGTTTGATTTCTGGTTCCAGAAGATTCCACATTCCTCAGGGCAGCTGAACCAGTGCACCACAACTCTTGAAGCCCGCAAGCTGCAACTACTGAAGGCCTTGCTCCCTAGAGCCCAAGCTCTGCCTCAAGAAGTCACCACACTGAGAAGCCTTCGTTCATGGCCACTAGAGAAAGCTTGCACGCAGCAAGGAAAACCCAGCTCAACCAAAAATAAAAAATTAAATTAAAAAACTATATTTTTTTAAAGATTGGCTGCAGCCTGGGATGGCCACAGCTCCTGGGCAGGTAACTTCAGGCTGTCAACACCCTGGGCCAGGGCTCCAAATTTCCTGCAGTTCACCCGAGTGACTGAACCAGGTTGTGTCGAGAGGTAAAAATGGTTGGGTGAAATGGTTGCCTGGACCAGGGGTTCTCAAAGTGTTATTCCAGGACTAGCAGCATCAGCATCACGTGGGGACTGAGGAATGCAAATTCTCAGGCCATCCCAGACTTATCAAATTGGAAACTCCAGGGATGGGGCCTAGTGATCTGTGTTCTAACAAGCCATCCGGGGGAAGTCTGACGTGCATTAAAGTTTGAGAACAGTGACATAGATTCCAAGGTCCATGAGGCAGAGGGATGTGTGCCTTGTACTGGAGTGTATCCTCAGCTCCTCACTAAGTCTGCTGGTATAGTTAACAGTCATGACATTTTTACTGAATGAATGAATGGTTTTAGCTCCACTTGTCACTGACTGCTTCTCTCCAACCATGTGCCAACGAGGACATTTGCAAGCTGATAAGAGAAGGGTGTGGGTATATCTGATGATTCACTCTACCTTCTTGTTATTTCAGTTTGGTCTTTGAATTATTAAGGAGGACCCGCAGCCCATTTCACGTTTTCTTTTTACAGACGAGGCCTTGGCTCTTTGACAGTTTTTTTTTTTTTTCCCCTAATATCCAGAAACAAAAGCACTTTCCATTTGATTTCAGAACCAAGCTCTCCCCTTACACTATCCTGATTCTGAAGGAAAAGGAGGATATAGCCAGAAGGATGTTTTTACCTTTTCAAGTTAAAATGTACCCACGTTATTATACATCTGGTCCCAGAAGAACCAAGAAATAGAGACCAAGTATTTCTTAGAAATCTTGGTGTGGGCAGGCTGCACACAAGGACCCTATCTGCTTCTCTTCAGTGCTGAGTAGGTGGTCAGAGGCTGGGTGGGGTCTGTGCCTTCCCTCATCTGATTCCGAATCACCAGCCAACTTTCAAACTCTCTGCTACTGTCGTCTCCTCCTATTGCCTCAAGGCCTGGATTTCTCTGGGCTCAGACCTCCTGAAACCACCCACTTTGTCACCCAATCCAGTTCCCTTTCACCTGTAGCCACACATATTTCAACTGGCAAGACGCTGACCTCAGACCAGCCAGGCACAGTGCCAGAGCCGCTGAGATGCTGTCTGTCTCCAGAGCTGTGGCTATGTGCCACTGGCCCTCGCCTTACCAGGTTACACCACACTTGACTGACACACCCTGACCACTGTCGGGGCCATCCACTGGACATCCAGCACCTTCTCTGTTTTGTAAACAAGACCTCTGTAGCAGTGTGTAACGGCCGACCATGTTGAGAAACTAACTGGCCCTTGGTTTTGGCCAGCTCTAGGCTCTTAAGAAAAAAACTCAAGTACCCCCCTTCCTCCTGATGGATAACCCGTGCTTAAATCCTGGGCTCTGAGTTTCTCTTGCCCAGAAAGGTGAGTCTTTGCTCTTATCAAGTGGCTAACAAGCTGGTGGGAGGACTTGCAAGGCAGCTGGGGCGGGGAACGGCCCACAGTGCAGGAGGGAAGAGGGGCCTGAGTCATCATCAGGTGCTCCTGACACATAGGCAGCAGCACCCCAGGAGAGGTGGTGCCTTGAGGATGAGAGAGGGTGGCACCGGGGGCAGTGGCTGGAGGTCCTCCAACAAGCTGCGTCCTCACTTAGTTCAAAAGACGGGGAGCCCAGAGCCCAGGGGAGGTCGTGAGGGCTGTGGAAAGAGGGCACTCGGAGAAGCCACCAGTGCCAGCCTGAGACAGGGACTCTTAGGCCTGTGCAAGCCTCTGGTTCCTCTGCACTCCCACGGCTGGGTGGAGAATGGAGGGAACCCCAACCAAAGACAGAGACTGTCCTTCCTGCCAAGCCTAGCGGGTGGGGCCAGGTGAGATGTTTATCATTTCTCACACTGGAGCAGGGGTGGAGATCTTGAAGAAGATTTCTCCTCTCCAATAGGTGATGAGCTCCTAGAGACAGGGATCACTTAACACCACCCCAGTACGTAACAGTGACAGGCACCCATATTATCCAGCAATGCCACTCCTGGGCATATACCCAGACAAAACTGTAATTCAAAATGATATACATACACTTATGTTCACAGCAGCACCATTTACAACAGCCAAGACATGAAAGCAACCTAAATGTCCACTGAAGACGAGTGGATAAAGAAGATATAGTGTGTATACACACACACACACATACACACACACTATATATACAATGTATATATAGATACAATGTATATATGTATACACACTATATATACAATGTAAATATGTATACACACACATATATACAATGAAATATTATGCAGCCATCAAAAAGAATGAAATAATGCCATTTGCAGCAACATGGATGAACCTAGAGATTATCACACTAAGTGAATTAAGTCAGAAAAAGAAAAACAGACGCTATACAAATCACTTATATTTGGATTCTAAAATATAACATGAGAAGAATCTTTTTTAAAAAAGTGGGTATATGCATATGTATAACTGATACTTTGCTGAACACCTGAGACTAACATAACACTGTAAATCAACTATACGCCAATAATTTTTTTAATGCACACAAATGAACATCTCTATAAAACAGAAACAAACTCGTGGACACAGAGAACCGACTTATGGTTCCCAAAGGGGTGGGGTGTAGGGGAGGGAAGGAATGGGAGTTTGAGATTAGCAGAGGCAAACTCTTATATATAGAATGGATAAACAGCAAGGTCCTACTGTATAGCACAGGGAACCATATTCAATATCCCGTGACAAACCACAATGGAAAAGAGTATGAAACAGAATATATCTATATATAATATATAGATGTATATAATAGAATATAGAGATGTATAACTGAGTTACTGTGCTGTACAGAAGACAACAACACAACATTGTAAATTAACTATACTGCCAAAAAAAAAAAAAGTGACAGGCACAAGGCAGGGGATGAGAGCGCCGAGAGTATATGTCTGTGTACTAGTTTTCTTCCTCCTCCTTCACCTTTCCTCCCCCTCCCCCTCCCCCCTTCTTTGCATCTTCCTCTTCATTCCCTTCCTCTTCCCTTCGGTCCTCCTTTTTTTCCTTTTCCTTCTTTTTGTTATTCCAAAGATCTCTCCTTTTCTTCCACCTCTCTTCAAAGCAATTTGTTAGGTGTAACTTACACACATTGAAATGTACCCTTTTTAGTGTACCATTCTATTGGGTTTTTTAGCTTATAAATATTTATTAAAGTTGAAAGCTGAATTCCCTAAGCAGTCCAGTGGCTAGGGCTCTGCACTTCCACTGTTGGGGGCACAGATTCAATCCCTGGTCGTGGAACTAAGATCTTATATGGTGCATGCAAAATAGACTTCTATTTTTCATAGACCCATCACAATCAAGTTATAGAACATTCCCATCATCCCCAAAAGTTTCCTTATGCCCCTTTGCAGTCAGTGCCTTCCCAAACATGCAGTATCGCTGTTTTTCTGACAGCTTATTGGAAAATATGTATGTATGTGGTGGACTTTGGTTTCAGACCTGTTTCCAGCATTGGTGTAAACTATTAAGGATCCCAAAGTAACCAAAAGAACCTAAGACTTGCTGAATGGTCACATCAGTTTCTGTGTGTCCCCATAGGAAAGAAAAGAAAGGAACCACTCCGGACAAACTATACAGAATTATTGTGTGGATGTCTCCAAATAAGAATTCTAACTGAAGGAAAGGTGCCTTCTCTGTTTTGGAGGGCACGACCACATCAGGCCCCAGGGTAGGCTGAAGCTCTGCGTAGACTCAGTGATGAGGACCCTTAATCTCAGAACTTCTCCTCCATGGCAGCACCTGGCCCCACTGCTGAGACTCTCCTAGGCCTGCCTCTGTTCCACCTGCCACCAGGAATCCTACCTTAGACTTGAATTTTCCCTCTATAATCAGGACCACTTCTGACTCTTTTCCTTCTGATAATGTGCCCCTTACCCAGGGCCAGAGGGATCTCTGCCATTCCAGGAGAGTCATACCTGGCCAAGTGGGTGAGTCCTGCCAAGGATTCACCTGCCAAGGAGCCAACACCACGATAGTAGCTCTGCCTTCAAGGGGCTCCAAAGAGGCCTCTGTGTGCTACATCCAGCCTTTATCCTGATTCTTGCATTCATTATTACACAAGCAACCCTTGTCATCACAAATAAATCAGAAATATGGAAACACAAAAAGAAAGCAAACAAAATCCCACCAAGTGGCAAAGAACATGAACAGACATTTCTCCAAAGGAGATACATAAATGAACAAGTACAAAGATTGTTCAACATCGTTAGTCATTCAGAAAATGAAATTCAAAGCCACAATGAGGCATCACTTCATACCCATTAGTATGGTTAGTACCAAAAAACAGAAATTAACGTGTTGGGACCCTGGTGGTCCAGTGGTTAAGACTCCATGCTTCCACTGCAGGGGGCATGGGTTTGATCCCTGGTTGGGGAAGATCCCCCATGCCTCATGGAGTGGCCAAAAAGAAAAAAGGAAGAAAAAGAAAGAAAGAAATTACAAGTGTTGGTGAGGATGTGGAGAAATGGAAACCTCATGTATTGCTGGTGGAAATGTAAAATGGTGCAACTGCTGTCTAAAATAGTTTGACAGTTATTCCAAAAGTTAAATATAGAATTTTAAAAAGTGAAAGTGTTAGCCACTCAGTCGTGTCTGACTCTTTGTGACTCCAAGAATACTTGTGGGTTGCCATGCCCTCCTCCAAGGGATCTTCCTGACCCAGGGATTAAACCCACGTTTCCTGCAGCTTCTGCATCGTGGGTGGATTCTTTACCACTGAGCCAATGGGGAAGCCCCAGGGAAGCTCAGCAACTCCACTCCTTAGTACATAACCAGAATTGAAAATAAGTGTACACAGAATAATTTCACTCAAATATTCATAGCAACATTATTCATGATGGCCAAAAGGCAAAAATAACCCAAATTTCCATCAATTGTCCCATAAACAAAATGTGGCATATCTGCGCAACATAATCCTATTTGGCAATAGAAAGGAATGAAGTATTGACACACACTACAATATGGCTAGACCTTAAGGATACTATGCCAAGAAGCCAGACACAAAAGGTCACCTATTGTTTGATTCCATTTATAGAAAATGTCCAGAATAGGCAAATCCATAGAAACGGAAAAGATTATTTGTTGCCAAGGGCTGGGGAGAAAAATAACTGCTAATGGCTATAGGATTTCTTTTTCAGGTAATGAAAATGTTTTGGGATTAGACACTGGTGATGCACAACTCTCTGTAGATACTAAAAACTACCGAATTTGACACTTTAAAATGGTGAAGTTTTAAAGTGAATATTGAAGTTTATAGTATGTGAATTATATATCAATCAAAAGCACATCCTATCAAGTAACCAGAAGCATTGAATACTTAGCTTTCCAGGTCTATATTACATATTTATGTACTTTTCACAAAGAGAGTATAATATTTACATTATTTGTTACCTTGCTTTTGTCACATAACATTTTTGGAATATCTGTCAATAAATTGTCTACTTTTATGGCAACATATATACTGTCACATGGTTAAAACAATTATTTAGCCTATCTCTTATTGTGAGATATTTAGGCTGTTTCCAGTTTTTAACTATGCATCAACAGCATCCTTAAATATACCTCTTGATTTAGATTTCTAATTGTTCTCTTAAGATAAATTTCCAGAGGGAGGACCACTGGAATCTCAAGATGTTAAAGAGAGTAACTTGCCACTCAGAATTTTGTGTGATTTGTGGGCCTATTCAGAAAGCCTTCAGATCTTCCTCAGTGCTAGGCACTTTTATTCACTCATCTTTGCTTACTCGTAGGTGGAAAGTCTGAGAAGGCAATGGCACCCCACTCCAGTAATCCTGCCTGGAAAATCCCATGGATGGAGGAGCCTGGTGGGCTGCAGTCCATGGGGTCGCTGAGAGTCGGGCACAACTGAGCGACTTGGGAGCAGCAGCAGCAGGTGGAAAAGTGGTACCACATTCCTGTTGGATTTCTAAGCACTTTTGCTGCCTGCCCCTTTCTTGCATCAAGACAAGTCCTGGTCACAACCGGTTGGATCTTTTTTTTTTAGTTACTTCATGTGAACTCTTAGTTGTGGCCTGTGGGATCTAGTTCCCAGATCAGGAATCAAACCTGGTCCTCCTGCATTGGGAGCCTGGAGATTTAGCCCCAGGGCCACCAGGGAAGTCTCTGTTCCCTTTGAGTTGTTGTTGTTCAGTCAACAAGTCATGTCCGACTATTTGTGACCCCTTGAACTGCAAGATGCCAGGCTTCCCTGTCCTTCGCTATCTCCCTGAGTTTGCTCAAACTCATGTCCATTGAGGCAGTGATGCCATCCAACCATCTCATCCTCTGTTGCCCGCTTCTCCTCCTGCCCTCCATCTTTCCCAGCATCAGGGTCAGCTCTTCACAGCAGGTGGCCAAAGTACTGGAGCTTCAGCTTCAGCATCAGTCCTTCCAATATTCAGGGTTTGTTTCCTTTAGGATTGGCTGGTTTGATCTCCTTGCTGTTCAAGGGACTCTTCTCCAGCACCACAATTTCAAAGCATCAATTCTTCAGCAATCAGCCTTCCCTATTCACTTTAATATTGATCAAGTGTCTCTTTTGTCGTGTCCTAATTTACTCTTCACAACACCCTCGGATGTAGGTAGTACATCTTCTTCACAGATGACTGAGGCTCAGAAATCACTGACCCTACAAGTGACAGAGCCAAGACACAAACCCACCACTGTCTCATTCATCCATGACTGTCTCATCCGCAACTCAGGACATGGGATCATGCCCACCCTTCCCTGAACTTCTTGAAATCTCTGTTCCTAAGACTTAGAGTGCATTGACTGTACACATGTCACCTGCTCTTCCCGAGATTTCAAACATTCCCAGCAACAATTCCCTTGATGTCCCCACATCTGAGAGGGCAGGAAACCCCACCCTCAGATGCCCAGGCCCTGAAACAAGGCCTTATACCCTAAGTCCACCTGGATGATCATCATTGGAAGTCAACTTCCTCAAAGTATACAGCTCAGAGCTCAAAGCCCCACAGAAAGTGAGCCCCAGGATACCCACAAAAACAAGGAGCATTTTTGTAAGAATGAGGTTTCATCTAAACTGTGCCCAAAATGTTGATACTTCTGGTACAGTGGGCAGTTTTCCACAGAAACTCAATTCAAGGCCAGTGTGTATTTTATAAGAACTTGGATCCTAAGACACAGACTTCCTGTAAGTGAAACAGGAGTCACTGCAGTCAGTTTGCAAAGCTCTGCAGAGCCAGTAGATGAGGAATCCATCTCAGGGTGAGGAGCGAAGCTTATGCCTAAAGACATCTGATCTTCTGACAACATGCTAAGTCAACTGGGGTCACTCACTGCAGTCCCACTGTACAGACTAAGAAATCAAGGCTCCCAAATTAAATGTGACTTGGGATGTCAAGTAGATCCTGGACAGTGGCAGGGCTTCAGCCCCCAGGTCCCAGACCTTCCCGGGACACCAGGAACTGAAGGATGCTATTGAACTACAGATCACTGACCCCTCGCCCAGTTCGTGGGCCTTGGATACCATCCCTGGGCTGTTCTATTCATCAGTTTATTTCTGGGCCCCAACCTTTGGGTTTAGAAACCTCCTCTAGCCTCTTGGCATATTTCACATCCTTCTGATTCCTTTTTTTTGTTATAACAAATCACCCCAACCTAACAACATAAAAACAAACTTTTTATTATGCTTCCAGATTCTGTGTGTTAACATTCAGGTGTGGTTAGGGCACTGTTTGGCTGTCTTTTCTCGGTGCCATAATACCTGAAGTCTTAGCTAGGAAGACTGAAACAAGTAAGGGCAACTCCAAGGGCTGGTTACTGAAATTATTTGGAACTGCAGAGTCCAGTAGTAGCCACAGGTGACTACTCAAATGTACATTTACACTAAAATCCAATAAAATTCAAAATTCAGCGGCTCAGCAGCACTAGCCACATTTTAAGGCTCAAAACCTCCCTGTGGTTAGTGGCTACCATATTGGACAGTATAGACATAGAACACTTCCATTACCTTAGAAAGTTCCATTGGAAGCCTGCTCTGGAGGCATCTTCCCTTACATGCTTGGTACCTGGGCTGGGATCTTGGAGTGGAGCATCTCCCTACATGAGGCTTGGGCTTCTCACAGCATAGCTGCTGGTTTCCAAGTGGGCCAGTTTCCTTGAGGGGCAGCATCTTAGAACAAGTATTCCAAGAGATCAAGGCAGAGGCTGCAAAGCTTCCTTCAGCCTAGCCTCACAAGTCACATCTTTCTGTCACATTCTTTCGGTCCCATGAGAGGACAGTTGCCAGATAAAATACAAGTATGCATGGGACATACTTATATTTTTTAAAAATCATTGTTTATCTGATATTCAAATTTAACTGCATAACTGCATCTTGCACTTTTATGGGCTAAATCTAACAACCTTACATAAGAGTCACTAGGGTCAGCCAGATTCAAGGTGAGGAGAATGAGACCCACTTCTTGATGAGAGAGTGGTTAGGTCACATTACAGAGAGCATGTGGGTTGGGAGGTATTATCGTGGTCATCTTCAGAAAATTCAGTCTGCCACATGCTTCCAGGTTCAGTTCAGTCGCTCAGTCGTGTCCAACTCTTTACAACCCCATGAATCACAGCATGCCAGGCCTCCCTGTCCATCACCAACTTGCGGAGTTCACCCAAACTCACGTCCATCGAGTCGGTGATGCCATCCAGCCATCTCATCATCTGTCATCCCCTTCTCTTCCTGCCCTCAATCCCTCCCAGCATCAGAGTCTTTTCCAATGAGTCAACTCTTCGCATGAGGTGGCCAAAGTAATGGAGTTTCAGCTTTAGAATCAGTCCTTCCAAAGAATACCCAGAGCTGATCTCCTTTAGAATGGACTGGTTGGATCTCCTTGCAGTCCAAGGGACTCTCAAGAGTCGTCTCCAACACCACAGTTCAAAAGCATCAATTCTTTGGTGCTTGGCCTTCTTCACAGTCCAACTCTCACATCNATGAGATTTTCATGGCTCTCCATCACCTAAAACATGATATTCAAGTTTCATGGCCTGGGCTGATAGAATTGGGAGAAGGGATCCTCTTTCACCTGTTTTCCCTTTCACTCTGAGCTTTGAAGACAGCTATCCTCAGATAGTAGCTCCAAGTCATATTGACAACAGGCATTGGTCTCTGCTGACATCACGATCAAAGTTACAAATAATGCTAACACATACTCCACAGCACCACTATAGACAATGTTTTTGCTAAAGCAAGGCCCTTCTGAGGTGACAAAGTGCTGTGGACACATTGAGTAATCAGGGAACTTTGTTAGGGACAAACGGCTTTTCATTTGGAGCTCACAAAGGTTCAGCTCAGCAGAAGACAGTTTTCTGTCCTCACTTGCCTGTTGTTAACATAATGACACACTTGGTGAAGGTATGAGCAAACCTCTGTGGAAACGGAGATTATCCCTCTCACCAACACCAGCTCTGCTTGTTCCTCGCACAACAGTTGGTGCTATCGGGTCATATAGAAATACAGGTGTCCTGTGGAGGCCTGCAGGGATGAGGCCAGGACCTTCTAAGACAGTAGGGGCACTCTCAGTGTTAAGCCCAAGTCTGTCTGAAGACTGTATTCTCACTCTTTTTTTTTTCCCCTGTCTTTTTCTTTTCCTCTCTCTCTCTTTTTCTTTCTCTCCCTCTAAGTGTCCTGATGTCCTGGGAGTCTGAGTGGGACCCCCATGTGGAGAACAGTTAGGAGCTAGGAAGGTAGGACCTTCCCAAATTAAAGGTGACTTTTATCTCATTAATCACTTTATGGAGACTCAACATGTATCCTGTGCTTCTTTGCCTTTCACTTAGACGTGTGTGGAGAGAGGCTGGGACCAAAAGGGGAACAGCAAGTTCATCATAAAAATATTAAGTGTTATGTTAAAAAACTAGAAATAGAACTGTCATACAACCCAGCAATCCCACTGCTGGGCATACACACTGAGGAAAACAGAACTGAAGGAGACACATGTACCCCAATGTCCATCACAGCACTGCTTACAATAGCCAGGACATGGAAGCAACCTAGATGTCCATCAGCAGACAAATGGATAAGAAAGCTGTGGTACATACACGCAATGGAATATTTCTCAGCCATTAAAAAGAACACATTTGAATCAGCTCTAATGAGGTGGATGAAGCTGGAGCCTATTATACAGAGTGAAGTGAGTCAGAAAGAAAAACACCAATACAGTATATTAACACATATAAATGGAATTTAGAAAGATGGTAACGATGATCCTGTGTGCAAGATAGCAAAAGAGACACAGATGTAAAGAACAGACTTTTGGACTCTGGGAGAAAGCGAGGGTGGGATGATTTGAGAGAATAGCATTGAAACATGTATATTACCATGTGTGAAACAGACGACAGTCCAAGTTCAATGCATGAAACAGGGCACTCAAAGCCGATGCAATGAGACAACCCAGAGGGATGGGATGGGGAGGGAGGTTCAGAATGCGGGACACATGTACCCTGTGGCTGATTCAAGTCAATGTATTCATGTCAAAAACCACCACAATACTGTAAAGTAATTGCCCTCCAATTAAAACAAATTAAGTAACTTTAAAATGTTAGGTATAAATAGGAAGGATTGTCAACTAAATTATATATAATACCATCTCAATTTTGTGTTTATATATATATATACCCATACATATATACATCTATTGCTTTTTATTTTCTTCTGTGTTTCTATATTTTCCTCAATGTGCAATCAGCATATAGTATTTTTATAATAAGAAATACACAGACATTATTTTAAAAAAAGAAGAACAGACTGTTGGCAGAATTCCAGCTTTAAAAAAACACTAACAAAAGAGCTATGAGTGGCAGTCAGAGATGATTGCTTACTCAGCTGCCCTTTCCTCTCCTTTCCTATTAACAAAAACCTCTTTTGATTCAGGGTAGGTATGCCCAATGGAAGAAGATTAATTATAATTGGTCCAAAGCTCTTCCTGTTTGTTAGTAATTGGCCTAAGGATGACTGGTACCTAACCCAGTTCTGGTCCACAAAGCATAAGTGGAAGTCTGTTGGTATCTGTTAAGGAAGATTTTACTCTTTGGTTAAAAACAGTAAAATCACAGGAGGGGGAAAAACCCTATTTCTCCTTCTTAACCTTCCTGTTAAGATGCTGTCATATGAAGACAATAGTTGGTGCTATGGCAGCTATGCTGTGACCAAGAGAGGAGACACTGACCACATGTTGAGATGGAAGAAGAGAAGAGAGCAGAAAGAAGAGAAGACTCTAGGTCTTCAGTGACATCACTGAGCCACCAAATTTGCTCTGAAACGACCGACTGTCAGACTCGTTATGTAAACTCATTGTCTGTATTGTTGAAGCTATTTTAGCTAATATTCTACTATCTGCTACCAAATAAATCCTAAAAAATATTCACTATCAGGAGATAAGTTTAGAAACCAGGAGTTATTCAGATGGTTAGAACTACTAGAAGAGCTAGGGAAAGGCCATGCTGAGTGGGACAGGTCAGAGATGATATTCAAATATTTAATAAAATAATTAAGTATTAATATTTAATAAATATTTGATTATTTAATAATAGTTAAATAAAATATTTAATAACAGTTAAAAACTGTTTTATGAACACAAAACAATCTGAAAGAACACTGCCCAATCAGAATGGACACCAGCCATGAACAATAGATACACCTAAGCCAACATGTCCCAGGTGAATATCAGTCCCAGAATAGTTACAAAGGGCAAATCAGGGGACTCAATCGGATCTATGCATAGTGATGAATTTACTTGGACCAGACTCTGCCCATGATGTGCCTCTTTTGAAAGTCCTGGCTTTACCTTCCAAAGCTAAGCCTTCAATCAGCTCAGAATGAATCAGTGGCTAGTTCAAGTCCAAAGATGGTGCCCAGAAGTTGTCAACTCATACACTGAGGTGCTATTAATGTTGCTGTGGTGATGGTGGTTTTGAACTGTTGGTTTTTTGGTATTTGTTTGTTTTTAATTAAAAAAGTAACACATGATCTTGGTATAAAAGAATACAAATTCATAATAGTAATAAAAAGTGAGTTTCCTTTCTATCCTGGACCCCCCAGAGAGACATTATTAACAAGTTGCTGCATATATTTGTATAAATCATACAAATATATATGTGTGTATATATTTATGTCCATATTTTTTTTAGCACAGATATGCACTTGCATTTTGTTATTCCCACTCTCTCTTAGAGCTTGTTCCATATCTGCATATAAACCTACTTCCTTTTCACAATGGTGTAGAATCCATTGTTTGGATGTTTCATAACTTATTTAGTGAATGCTCGATTGATTAACATTTTAGGGTGCTTGCCATTACAAACAATGCTGCAATAAACACTGTGTCAGCGTGGTTCAGGATGAAAGGAACAGAATACAGAACTAAAAGTAGCTTAAATCATAAGGATTTATTATTTTACATCACAAGAGATCTAGAGCTAAGTGGTCCCAGTGTGGGTTATGTCAGTGGCCCAACAATGCCATTAAGACAGCAAGTACCTTCCCTATTTCTCTTGTCATGCTCAGAGTGTGGCATTTTGCCCCCCAGGTTTGGGAATAAGAGGGCTGCCACTGGCCCAGACAGCCTAGCATCATCCAACTCTGTTCAAAGAGAAGATGTTAATTTCTCCTTATACATCTCATTTTCTCCAGGAGAAAAACATGTCCCAGAAGCCCTTGTGCAGACTCCCCTCACACATCATTGGCTAGAACATGCCCGTCCATAAACAGTCACTGGCAGTGACTTCCCTGGTGGTCCAGTGCTTAAGACTCTGCACTCCCAGTACAGGGGGCATGAGTTCAATCCCTGGTCAAGGACCTATAATCCCACATACCACAGAGCGTGGTCTAAAAAGCAAAGCAAAAAACAATCATGGGTCCTTCCCTAGTGGTCCAATGGTCAAGAATTCACCTGCTAACACAGGCGATATGGTTCAATTCCTGCTCTGGGAAGATCCCACATGCCCCGGGGAAACTAAGCCCATGTACCGCAATTACTGAGCGAGCATTCTGGAGCCAGAGATCTGCAACTACTGAAGCCTGTGTGCCCTAGAGCTTGTGCTTTGCAACAAGAGAAGTCACCCGGGAGCAACAACAAAGACCCAGTATAGCCATAAATAAATAAATACGTTAAATATTAATAAAAATAATCACTGGGAAAGGGGAATAGAATTATTGGCTCATATCAGTTGAGACTCATCACCCAGCGCCATGGAAGGACATGCTCTCCCTGAGCACAATGTGGCCTGGAACCTGAATCAACTCAAGGTCCTACTAGCAAGTTTTTCATTTTCTTTCTTAAGCCTTTTTAGGCTGAAATATTTACTGCGTGGCAAGCCAGAGTATCCTTCACTAACACTCTGGTATATCCATCTATGTGTATATATACAAGCATATTCACGGGTCAAAGTCTTTGCAATAATCTTGTTGGGTCAAAAAAGTGTGTTCATTGAAAATGTGGATGGATAGACATTCGCAGATAAGCAGATATACAAAATGCAGCATATATAAAAAATGGAATATTATTCAGCCTTGAAAGGGAGTGAAATTCTGAAACATACTGTGACATAGACAGACCTCAGACATTATGTGACATGAAATAGACCAGACACAAAAAAGACAACTATTGTATTCCCCTTTCCTGAGGTACCTAAAACAGCCAAATTTACAGAGAAAGAAGGGCTTCCCAGGTGGCGCTAGCCGTAAAGAACCTGCCTGTCAATTCAGGAAAAGTAAAAGATGCAGGTTCAGTCCCTGAGTTGAGAAGGTCCCCTGGAGGAGGGCATGGCAACCCACTCTAGTATTCTTGTCTGAAGAACCCCACGGACAGAGGAGCCTGGTGGGCTACAGTCCATACGGTTGCAAAGAATTAGACATGACTGAAGTGACTTAACATGTACATAGAGACAGAAAGGAGAATGATAGTCTTGCCCAATGGTCTGGTGGTTAAGAATCCTCCTGTCAATGTAAGAGACACAGGTTCGATCCCTGGTCCTGGAAGACCTCACATGTCACTGAGCGGCTAAGACCCTGTGCCACAACTACTGAAGCCTCAGCGCCTGGAGCCCATGCTCAGCGACAAGAAAAACCAACGCAACCAAAAGCCCGCCCAGCAACGAAGAGTAGACCCTGCTCGTCCCACCCGAAAACGCCCGTGGGCAGCAACGAAGATCTAGCACAGCCAAAAATAAATACATATTTGTTTTAAAAGAAAGGAGAATGGCGATTACCAGGGTCTGAGGGAAGGGGGAATGGGAAGTTATTGTTGGAATTTCAGTGTTGAAAGAGTAAAAGAATGCTGGAGAAGGATAGTGGTAATGGTTGTACAACCATGTGAATGGACTTAGTAGCATTGCACTGTACACCTAAAATGGTTGTGATGGTAAATTGTATATTTTATTACGATTTTTAAAAAATGCTAGATACTAAATAAATAAATAAATAGAAATGCTAGATACTATCCAACTGTCTTCAGAGTGGCTTTAGCATTTAACTCCCCCGCCCCTCAGACATAGGGCAGTGCTGGTGTTGCCCATAATGGGTTGAGACCAGTGCTAGGTCAAGGGTTCCCAAGAAAAAATGCTAGATACTAAATAAATAAATAAATAGAAATGCTAGATACTATCCAACTGTCTTCAGAGTGGCTTTAGCATTTAACTCCCCCGCCCCTCAGACATAGGGCAGTGCTGGTGTTGCCCATAATGGGTTGAGACCAGTGCTAGGTCAAGGGTTCCCAAGTGGTGGCACAGAAGGTCTTGGTGGATATATACAGACCAGCAGTACCTTTATAGGATCCGTAGCAGAAAGGTTTGGTTTTAGAAACAGAAGGAGAATCCCCAGGAGGGAGGATTCCCTCATCTTCCTGGAGTTTCAGCCACCTTGGGGCTTCCTGTCCGTGTCAGTCACGTCAACCCCTTCATCATGCCTCAGGACCCTGCCGTTGCTCTTCAGTTGTCTGACTTAAGTGAGGACAAAGGTCTAGGGCCCTGCTTCCCCTTAAGATGACCCAAAAATTGGAAATTCAGCAGAAAGTTTACTGTATGACCTTTCAAAACCACATGATTCTGTGTAACCACCTGCCTGTGAGTCATCTGATTTTTCTAAGGGATGTAACTTGTTTGACCTTCAGTTTACAACTGATTAGGCCAGGCTCTGTGAAGTTATACCTAGTGTGTAAAAGAATATGTTTTGCAAATAAGCCTTTCCAGTAAAGATGTAAATGACGTCTGTCTGGTAGAAAAGATAGGCCCAAAGTTTGACTACACTATGAGGACATTAACCTGCTTTGTGCCTAACTCAGCCATCTTATTTCAGTATTTTTCTTTTCACTGGCTGTATATACTTCAGTTTATCCTCCTTTGAACTAGCTTTGCCATCACGCTGGTTCCGTCCTTCGTGAGCTATATAAATATTCAACAAGGCTCACCGTATGCTTGATGAAGAGTTATGTTTCTAACTTTTTAAAAATCATACTTTGACATTCTTAGCCCAGCTGTAGCAGGCTTCCATGATGACTTTGTCAAACCTGAAAGAAAGAAAATAAACAAGAAATTTAAGAAGTATAGTATCAAAACAACCTGGCTTCTGGTCTTACATCTGCTTCATGATTTGCCTTGTCCCCAAGACAACAGGTGGTTGCTGCAGCAGGCCACATTGACCCACCTGAGATTCCATCCCAGGTCTTCACCATCTGTACAGAGAGGAACATCTGACCAGCTGCCAACTCCAGCCCCTTTGGTAGCTCCAACACTAGACCACGAAGTCTACCACTCCGGTTGGGATGCCGTTTTGAGATCTGGGGCTCAACTCTTTTTCAGATGATGAGCGGGACTGTGAAGACTGATCCTGGCTGGGTCCTCCCTCCTCTGAACTCTGGCTGGGACTCTCCCAGCACCCAGCAGTAAAACCACATCCTCATTCACCTGACTGAAACATGGGCTAGGACCTCCTCCACCTCAGGGAACGGCCTTGTCCTTAACTTTTGCATCTCGGTGGTTCATCCTGCGCCTTCCCAGAGTTTTCTTCCCTCTCCTGACCTCATTCCAGTTTCCTATTTCCACTGAACACCTATGTCATGCACCACAGTTGTCCCATTCTCTGGGTCCTACCCCTACAACCCAGCTCCCTGTTGATTTCGAAGAGGTATCACTTGCCCAAGGCAGCTGTATGCACCTGCATGCATGCTAAGTCACTTCAGTTGTGTCCGACTCTTTGTGACCCTATGGATCATACCCCACCAGGCTCCTCTGTCCGTGGGATCCTCCAGGCAAGAATACTGCAACCTAATACCTGGGCTGACATGCCCTCCTCCAGGGGATCTTCCCCACTCAGGGAGTGAACCCACGTTTCTTACGTCTCCTGCATTGGCAGGTGGGTTCTTTACCTCTAGTGCCACCTGGGAAGCTGTATGCACAGACCTTTATAAAGGCTGGGGCGGGGTCACCACATTCACGTCTGCTAGTCTAGGTGAGTCGGGGAAGGCAATGGCACCCCACCCCAGTACTCTTGCCTGGAAAATCCAATGGACGGAGGAGCCTGGTGGGCTGCAGTCCATGGGGTCGCTAACAGTCGGACAGACTGAGCAACTTCACTTTCACTTTTCTCTTTCATGCATTGGAGAAGGAAATGGCAACCCACTCCAGTATTCTTGCCTGGAGAATCCCAGGGACGGGGGAGCCTGGTGGGCTGCCGTCTATGGGGTCACACAGAGTCGGACACGACTGAAGTGACTTAGCAGCAACAGCAGCAGTCTAGGTGAGTATTCCTGCGCTTTTGAGTGTTTCGCTGACTTCTGCTTCCCAGGCCTCACTCTGTGCTCTCTGGACAGTAAGTCCTCCATTCTCCTTTCTCTAAAACTCTCTGCCTTCCCTCCTTTCTCTTCCCTGCCCCTCAGCCCCTCCTCCAAGGCTACCTCTAGGGACTCAAAGTCCTTCCCACCCCACTGGGGAAGGCGTGGCCCCACGCATTTGGCCTGGACCTGAGTGAATGCCCACCATGAACACCGAGGCCATCCAGGGACTCACCCAGACTGAGAACCAATTCCCCCTCAGACAATAAGACATATTTCTCAAAAGTGAGAAGGTGGTAGCAGTTGTTTCTTGTTCTAAAAAGCAAAATTCTTGTCTCTCACCACATAAACAGAAAAATGGAAGAAGGGAAGAAGAAATTTTTCTGGCTCTCAGGGAAATTACTCTTTAATTTGCCATATTTAGATAGGCCGAGGAAATCCTAGGTCATTCGTATCTTACCCCAGGCACATGGACTTTAGTCTATAGCTGAACCGACTCTTAGCAACCCCATGGTCTGCAGCCCACCAGGCTCCTCCATCCATGGGATTCTCTAGGCAAGAGTATTGGAGTGAGCTGCCTTCTCCATTTAGCTGAACCAGGGGACCCTTATTCTGAGAAGCTGCTGAAGCAGTCAGTACCCACAAAGCAGCGTGAAACCTGCTGAAACAGCAAAATATACTTCCCTGGGTATGGCCTCATCATCTCCATCTTTTAGCCAGCAAACATATCAAGGAACAGTCAGGCAGCATGTTGCAATATCTTAAAACTAATTCTGCATTTCATCAAGGCTTCATTTGCAATACAGACATACCTCATTTTATTGTGTTTTATTGTATTTTGCAGATATTCTGTTGTTTACAAATTGAAGGTTTGTAGCAATCCTGCCTTAAAGACTGTCTGATCCATATTTCCAACAGTATTTTCTCACTTCCGTTCTCTATGTCACATTTTGGTAATTCTCTCAATCTTTCAAAAAATTTTCACTGTTATTATGCTTGTTATAGCTCAGATGGTAAAGCGTCTGTCTACAATGCGGGAGACCCAGGTTCGAGCCCTGGGTTGGGAAGATCACCTGGAGAAGGAAATGGCAACCCACTCCAGTACTATTGCCTGGAAAATCCCGTGGACAGAGGAGCCTGATAGGCTACAGTCTATGGGGTCGCAAAGAGTCGGACACGACTGAGCAACTTCACATAGTGATCTGTGATCAGCGACCTTTGATGTTATTACTATCACTTCCTGAAGACTCAGGGCATAGTTAGCATTTATTACTAATTAGGAATCTCTAAAGCAACAAAATTCTGTAAAGCAATTATCCTCCAATTAATAAATAAATAAGAATTTCTAAATTAATTTATGTACTTTTTAAAAGACAGTGAAATCAGATTGATTATATTCTTTGCAGCCAAAGATGGAGAAGCTCTATACACTCAACAAAAACAAGACCAGGAGCTGACTGTGGCTCAGATCATGAACTCCTTATTACCAAATTCAAACTTAAATTGAAGAAAGTAGGGAAAACAGCTAGACCATTCAAGTATGACCTAAATCAAATCCCTTATGATTATACAGTGGAAGTGAGAAATACATTTAAGGGCCTAGATCTGATAGATAGAGTTCCTGATGAATTATGGAATGAGGTTCGTGACATTGTACAGGAGACAGGGATCAAGACCATCCCCATGGAAAAGAAATGCAAAAAAGCAAAATGGCTCTCTGAGGAGGCCTTACAAATAGCTGGGAAAAGAAGAGAGGCTAAAAGCAAAGGAGAAAAAGAAAGATATAAGCATCTGAATGCAGAGTTAGAAAGAAGAGATAAGAAAGCCTTCTTCAGCGATCAATGTAAAGAAATAGAGGAAAACAAGAGAATGGGAAAGACTAGTGATCTCTTCAAGAAAATCAGCGATACCAAGGGAACATTTCATGCAAAGATGGGCTCGATAAAGGAAAGAAATGGTATGGACCTAACAGAAGTAGAAGATATTAAGAAGAGGTGGCAAGAATACACAGAAGAACTGTACAAAAAAGATCTTCACGACCCAGATAGTCACGATGGTGTGATTACTCATCTAGAGCCAGACATCCTGGAATGTGAAGTCAAGTGGGCCTTAGAAAGCATCCTAAGAACAAAGCTAGTGGAGGTGATGGAATTCC
>SJYX01003961.1:40118-124883 GCA_006410675.1 Oreotragus oreotragus | reverse complement strand
GTGATTATCTGGGTCATGAAGATCTTTTTTGTACAGTTCTTCTGTGTATTCTTGCCACCTCTTCTTAATATCTTCTGCTTCTGTTAGGTCCATATCATTTCTGTCCTTTATTGAGCCCATCTTTGCATGAAATGTTCCCTTGGTATCTCTAATTTTCTTGAAGAGATCTCTAGTCTTTCCCATTCTGTTCTTTTCCTCTATTTCTTTGCATTGATCGCTGAGGAAGGCTTGCTCTTCTCTTCTTGCTATACTTTGGAACTCTGCATTCAGATGCTTATATCTTTCCTTTTCTCTTGCTTTTCACTTCTCTTCTTTTCACAGCTATTTGTAAGGCCTCCCCAGACAGCCATTTTGCTTTTTTGCATTTCTTTTCCATGGGGATGGTCTTGATCCCTGTCTCCTGTATAATGTCACGAACCTTCATCCATAGGTCATCAGCCATTCTGTCTATCAGATCTAGTCCCTTAAATCTATGGTTCACTTCCATTGTATAATCATAAGGGATTTGATTTAGGTCATACCTGAATGGTCTAGTGGTTTTCCCCACTTTCTTCAATATAAGTCTGAATTTGCCAATAAGGAGTTCATGATCTGAGTCACAGTCAGCTCCCAGTCTTGTTTTTGCTGACTGTATAGAGCTTCTCCATTTTTGGCTGCAAAGAATATAATCAGTCTGATTTCAGTGTTGACCATCTGGTGATGTCCATGTGTAGAGTCTAGATGAGCTACTGCATGCCCGAGGTCAGCAGAGGTGGCCAAGAGGAGCAATTCCACGTCCAAAGAGTGACGGCTGTGCAGGTGCAGGAGAGCCAAGAGGAGCTACTCCACGTTCAAGGTCAGGAGGGGCAGCCATGAGGAGACACCCCACGTCCGAGGTAAGAGAAACCCAAGTAAGACTGTAGGTGTTGTGAGAGGGCATCAGAGGGCAGACACAATGAAACCATAATCACAGAAAATAGCCAATCTGATCACACGGACCACAGCCTTGTCTAATTCAATGAAACTAAGCCATGCCGTGTGGGGCCACCCAAGATGGACGGGTCATGGTGGAGAGGTCTGACAGAATGTGGTCCACTGGAGAAGGGAATGACAAACCACTTCAGTATTCTTGCCTTGAGAACCCCATTAACAGTATGAAAAGGCAAAATGATAGGATACTGAAAGAGGAACTCCCCAGGTTGGTAGGTGCCCAATATGCTACTGGAGATCAGTGGAGAAATAACTCCAAAAAGAATAAAGGGATGGAGCCAAAGCAAAAACAATACCCAGTTGTGTATGTGATTGGTGATAGAAGCAAGGTCCGATGCTGTAAAGAGCAATATTCCATAGGAACCTGGAATGTCAGGTCCATGAATCAAGGCAAATTGGAAGTGGTCAAATAGCAGACGGCAAGAGTGAACATCGACATTCTAGGAATCAGTGAACTAAAATGGATTGGAATTGGTGAATTTAACTCAGATGACCATTATATCTACTACTGTGGGCAGGAATCCCTTAGAAGAAATGGAGTTGCCATCATGGTCAACAAAAGAGTCTGAAATGCAGTACTTGGATGCAATCTCAAAAACGACAGAATGATCTTTGTTCGTTTCCAAGGCAAACCATTCAATATCACAGTGATCCAAGCCTATGCCCCAACCAGTAATGCTGAAGGAGCTGAAGTTGAACGGTTCTATGAAGACCTACAAGACCTTTTAGAACTAACACCCAAAAAAGATGTCCTTTTCATTGTAGGGGACTGGAATGCAAAAGTAGGAAGTCAAGAAACACCTGGAGTAACAGGCAAATTTGGCCTTGGAGTACGGAATGAAGCAGGGCAGAGACTAATAAAGTTTTGCCAAGAGACTACAACATGCCACCCCAAATTATGCTTCTGTGGCTTAAGGGTTACTTTGAGAAAAAGCAGACAGAAGAGAAGCACTGAAAACAGAGTAGAAGTTACCCTTTCATAAGAGAAATTAACGTCTATAAAGGAACTCTCTCCATTCGTACAGGTGTCTTCCTCTCCATAAAGAGGAAGAGGGTACCCTCCAGGAAAGAGGGTAGACATAGATCACAGGACACTTATCTGTGAAGAAGGCACAGACTCAAATCTGCATGAAAAACCTTACCCTTAATTATTTACCTTTCCTGGCCACTTTCCCATAACCTGCTTCCTCCACAGTTTTATTCCTGTTTTAGCATAAGATGGTATTTAAGCTCAAGTTCTCGCCACCTCTTTGAGTTACTCTTTTCTGACTTATGCTTCCTATGTATATGAGATACATGTTAGGAAACTTCTGTTTCTCTTGTTCATCTGTCTTTTGTAGCAGAGGCCCAGCTCAGAACCTACAAGAGTAGAAGAAAAAGGTGTTTGTCCCCGCCCACACCACCCAGTTAATGGTAGAACCAGCCAGAGCAGAGGACTGTTACCCAGTCTTCCATGGGGCACCCACTCCAGATGCTGCCCCCTTGGGTGCTCCAATAGCTATTCTTGCTAGCAGTCATGACAACAAATACATAAAACACCCCAAAACTCAGTACATGAGGAATAAGAGGAAACATTGAGAGAAGCAATACTCTAGTTCCTTTTTTTTTCAAAAATTTTTATTGAAATGATCAACCTATTGGTTGAAACGGATAATAGAATGAAATTAGTTGCTAACATTTTGGCCCTTTTTTGGAGGGGCTGAACAATTTGAAAATAAATTGCACATCAAAACACTCTATCACTAATTATGTCATCATGCACCTCCTAAAAATAAGGACATTTGCCTGTATAACCATAATACTATTATCAATAATAATAGGGAGGGGATACCTATATAATTATGACTGATTCCCATTGTTGTATGACAGAAACCAACACAACACTATAAAGTAATTATACTCCAATTTTTAAAATTTTAAAGAAAATTTGGTAATTAAATAATAGTGATTTCCTAACATCATCTAACATCCAGTTCAAATTCGAATTTTCCCCAGCTGTCCCTCAACCTGTCTTTCATGGTTAGGTTTTGTTCCATTTTTTCCAACTAGGATCTAACCAAGTTTTATACCTTGCATTCGGTTCTTTAGCTTCTTTTAATATAGAATGATCTCCATTGTTTTATTACATGCGACACTGACTTTTTGAAAGGTCATGTGTCCTACAGAATGCTCCCCTGTCTCTGTGTGAATGATGCATTTTAACCTGTTCCTTTATCACCTCTGTTTCCTATTAAATATAGGTTGAGTGACTTGGTTAAGCCATTTTTGGTAAAATTGTCTCACAGGTGCCGCTTTAGATTTCATAGAATCCACCAGAATGCAAATGTCAGGTGTCCCAATCTTGGTGACTAGTTTGGAATGCAAGGCTGAGTGCCGATCAGCAGATACCTACCTTGCTTTGCAATGAATAAGTATCTTGTGGAGTGAGTGACACCTTGTTCTGCCTTGTTCATTTCCTGTGGTTCTCAGTTTCTAGCACAGGCCACACCCAGCAGATGGATGAGCTCTGCCCTGGTCCTACAAACTACGGCTGAGCACAAGCACCCAGATCTCATCAAAGGCACCTCCTTAAAGGATTATCCTTGAGTAAAGGAGACCCTGCAGCCCTGAGGGAAGGTAGGAGAGAACTCTGGAGCAGGTGCTGAGGGCTAACAAAGTTTCTTCTGCCAAGGCCTTGGGCTGGGTTCCCAGATCCAGCTAAGAGCGTGGGAGGAGCTGCCTTCTTTCAGAGACTGCTGGGGGAGGCCACCCAGAGCTTGGGAGAAGACACAAAAACAAAGATCTAAAAGCCGGGATTTCAAAGCTGGGAATAGTTTTCTATCCACAATAAGTAGACTTGGAATCTCCCCTTTTTCTTGGAAAACCACCTGCCTCAATCATTAATGTTATGCAAATGTTAAGCAGGAAATGTCGGCGATAAATTGTTTATCATAATGTAAAAGGACGTCTCCGCTTTTGCAGAGTCAAATTTCTTCAGAGCTTGTTCCCTTAGGAGAAATACCATTTTGTTGTTATTCTAGGGTGTGGATGTGTGTGCCTCTGTGCTGTTGCCTAAGTATGGTCTGAAAATCCTCTGTACCTTAGAGTGAATCTTTCACTGTGGTGAACACATTATCCAAAAGTTTCTTGGTTCCTGGAATTCCTAAATACCTTAAACCTCTTAGCAATAAGGATGGGGAACGGCCCATCAGTCTCTACTTATCTTAAACAACCATAAGTCCCTCCCCAAGTTCCCAGGGACAGAAATTGCATGCTAAGGATTTGCCCTGTGTGGGGTCTGGGGAAGCACTGGGACTGATTCCGCATGGAAAGGTGTGATTATAACCCAGGGCCCTAGGTTTTGTCTCTCTTGTCATCTTTATTAAAATTAAATATTTTTGCCTTGAAAGATTATCTATTGCGAACTAAAATATTTACTGCCATATCAGTAAACAAAGGTGGTTTGCAGCCATCAAGCCACTACAGTACAGCTGCACTTATGCTGAGCCCTAAGGAACTCAAGTAGAAACCAGATGCCCACCATCCAGAGCCAACTGCTGCAGCCACCCCCTTATGCCACCTGATGGGACACCTGAGGAGAAAGCACAGGATACTGGCCCCAGATAGCTCAGGTGAATATCAAAGGAATGATTTCAGTGAGTCCAGACGCTTGCATCTTTCCATACATAGAAAAGCACTAAATTCCTTAATTTGAGATATCTGGTTTTGGGGTTTATTTCCCTTCTTTTTTAGCCTCACTCCAGGGCCTGTGGGATCATAGTTCTCCTGACCAGGGACTGAACCCACACCCCCTGCAGTAGAAACTTGGAGTTCTAACCACTGGACTACTAGGGACGTGCCTCTGGTTTTCCTTAATTAACAATAATCTTTTGATGTTCCAATTATCTGGTCTTCTGTTGCAAAAAATCCAATATATCCTGGCTCTCCCCCTTGCTTCTTCAGAGCAGTCTCTCCGAATTATCTGAGATGCTGTGTCCTAGACTTAAGTCCTCAATTTTGTCCACCAAATAAAACATAACTCTTAACTTCTGGGTTGTGCATTTTTTTCAGTCAACACTAGTGAGATAATCATATAGCTTTTTTGCTTGAATTTGTTAATATGGTGACTTAAATTGACTCATTTTTCAAATGTTGAATCAATCTTGCAATGCTAGGATAAACCCTACCTGGTTGTAATTATCCTTTTCAGATACTGTTGGATTTCAATTTGTTAAAATTTTGTTTAGAATTTTTGTACCAATGATTATGATAAATAGTGGTCTGTGGTTTTCTTGCAGTGTTTGCCCAGTTTTGATATTAAAACAATGCTGACCTTACAAAATGAAATGGAAAATGTGCCTTCTTCTTCAATTTCCTTGAAGAGTTTATGTGGAACCAATATTATTTCTTCCTTAAATGTTTGGTAGAATTTACCAGTAAAGCCATTCAGCCCTGAATCTTTCTTTATGGGAAGGGTTTTTAACTACAAATGCCATTTCTTTAATAGAGAGCCTTTAGGGTCGTCTATTTTTTTTCTTGAGAGAACTTTTGTAGTTTGCGTCTTTCAAGGAATTTGTCCTTTTCATCTGAGTTGTCAAACTTGTTGGCATAAACTTGTTCATAATGTTTTCTATGTTCCTGCTAATATCTGTGGAATCTAGTGATGTTATCTCTTTCATTTCTGATTGGTAATTTATGTTTTCTTTTATTTTCCTTATGGCCTGGTAGGATGTTTATCAATTTTATTGATCGTCTCAGATAACCAGGTTTTGGCTCATTAACTTTCTCTCTTATTTTCTGTTCCATTAATTTCTGTATTGATCTTCATCATTTCCTTCCTGTTAGTCATTATGGCTTAGTTTCCCTTTTCCAGTTTCTTACTGTGGAAGCTGGGGTCACTGACCTGAGATCTTTTTTTCTGAAATGAGCATTTAGTGCTACAGATACTGCCCTCCCAGAGTGCTGCTTTCACAATGGCCCACACATTCTGATACGCCACGGTTTCATTTTCATCCAGTTCAAAGACTTTCTAATGTCCCTTTTGATTTCTTCTATTACCTATGTCTTATTTAGAAGTGTGCTATTAAGTACTGGGGGATTTTCCAGAGGCCTGATATTGATTTCCAATTTAATACCATTATGGCCAGTGAAGATAGCTAGTATTTTTAAAAAATATTTATTTGGCTGCACCAGGTTTTAGTTGCCACATGAATGATCTTCGATCTTCCTTGTGACAGGCAGGATCCTTTTTCAGTTGTGGCAAGTGGAACCTTTATTTGCGGCATGTGAACTCTTAGTTGCAACATGTGGGATCTAGTTCCCCAGCCAGGGATTGAACCCAGGTCCCCTGCATTGTGAACTTGGAGTCTTAGTCACTGGACCACCAAGGAAATCCCGATACCTAGTATGATTTTAATCTTGTAAAATCTGAGACTTTCTTCATGGCCTAGAATATGGTCCGTATTGGTAAATATGACATTATCACTTGAAAATGTATGTTCTGCTGTTGTTGAGCGGAATGTTTTACGTAAAATTGGTTGATAATGTTGTTCAAATCATCTATATCCTTAATAATGTTCTATCTTCACACGTGTGCTTAGTCGCTCAGTTGTATCTGGCTCTTTGTGACCTCATGGACTGTAGCCCGCCAGGCTCCTCTGTCCAAGGGATTTTTCAGGCAAGAATACTGGAGTGGGTTGGATCTTCTTGTCCCATCAATTATTGAAGGGAGAGTACTGAAACTTCCAACCATAATTGTGGATTTGTCTGTCTCTCTTTGCTGTTTTACCTGCTTTTGCTTCATGTATTTTAAAGACCTGTTAAGTACATAAATATTTAGAATTTTTATATCTTCTTGATGAATTGACCCCTTTGTCATCATGAAGTGACTTTATTTCATGAAATCAACTTTGTCTAATATTAATATAGCCACTCCAGCTTTCTTTTGATTAGTGCATGTGTGTATATTTTTTCCATTCATTTTTACTTTTACCTTATTACCTAGATATTTAAGTGTGTTTCACACAAGGCAGCATATAGTTCAATCTTGATAACCTGGTAAGATTGAACTGATAAAGTTGAATCTTTGAAAATCACTCTGACATCCTTTATCTTTCAATTGGGTGTGTTTAGACCATTTTCTCCTAAAGGAAATCAGTCCTGAATATTCATTGGAAGGACTGATGTTGAAGCTGAAACTCCAATACTTTGGCCACCTGATGCGAAGAGCTGACTCATTTGAAAAGACCCTGATGCTGGGAAAGACTGAAGGCAGGAGGAGAAGGGGACGACAGAGGATGAGATGGTTGGATGGCATCACTGACTCAATGGACATGAGTTTGAGTAAACTCCGGGAGTTGGTGATAGACAGGGGGGCCTGGTGTGCTGCAGTCCAAGGGGACATGACTGAGCGACTGAACTGAACTGACTGAGACCATTTTCATTTAATGTGATTATTGACATAATTAGGCTTTAGGTCTATCATCTTGCTGTTTGTTTTCTATTGTTTCCTTTTTCTTCTTTTTCTGCCTTCCTGTAAATTAATTGAGCATATTTTATTATTCCATTTTGTCTTCTTTATTGGCTTATTAGCTATAATTCTGTTTCTTTAATGGTTACTTTAGGGTTTATAGTGATTGAGTACATGCTCTGTTGCTCAGTCATGTCCAATTCTGTGCAATTCTATGAACTGTAGCCTGCCAGGCTCCTCCATCCATGAGATTATTCAGGCAAGAACATTGGAGTGGGTTGCCATTTCCTTGTTGTTGATCAGTCACGCAGTCATGTCTGACTCTTTGCAACCCCATGGACTGCAGCATGCCAGTTTTCCCTGTCCTTCTCTATCTCCTGGAGTTTGCTCAAACTCAAGTTCATTGAGTCGATGATGTCATCCAACCATCTCATCCTTGTTCGTCCTCTTCTCCTCCTGCCCTCAATCTTCCCCAGTATCAGGGCCCTTTCCAAGGAATCTGCTTTTCATATCAAGTGGCCGAAGTATTCGAGGTTCAGCATCAGTCCTTCCAATGAATATTCAGGGTTGATTTCCTTTAGGACAGACTGGTCTGATCTCCTTGCTATCCAAGGGACTCTCAAGAGTCTTCTCCAGCACCACAATTTGAAAGCATCAATTCTTCGGCATTCAACCTTCTCTATGGTTCAACTCTCACATTCGTACATGATTACTGGAAAAACCATAGCTTTGACTATACGGACCTTTGTCAGCAAAGTGAGTCTCTGCTTTTTAATACACTCTCTTGGTTTGTCACAGCTTTTCTCCCAAGGAGCAAGCATCTTTTAATTTCATAGATGCCATTTCCTACTCCAGGGTATCTTTCTGACCCAAGGTTTATATCTTTAACTTATCACAAGCTACCGTCAAGTGACATTATATCATTTCACGTATCATATAAAAACTTTATAATAGTATACTCTTATTTCTCTGTTTCCAGGGTTTATGCAATGGTTTCATGCATTTTACTCTTACATATGTATAAACCTACAACAGATTGATACTGTTTTTGTTTAGTGGATCATCTTTTGAGATGTTAAGGAGAAATGCTGGACTGGAAGAAACACAAGCTGGAATCAAGATTGCCGGGAGAAATATCAATAACCTCAGATATGCAGATGACATCACCCTTATGGCAGAAAGTGAAGAAGAGCTAAAAAGCCTCTTGATGAAAGTGAAAGAGGAGAGCGAAAAAGCTGGCTTAAAGCTCAACATTTAGAAAACAAAGATCATGGCATCTGGTCCATTCACTTCATGGGAAATAGATGGGGAAACAGTGGAAACAGTGTCAGACTTTATTTTGGGGGTCTCCAAAATCACTGCAGATGGTGATTGCAGCCATGAAATTAAAAGACGCTTACACCTTGGAAGAAAAGTTATGACCAACCTAGATAGTATATTCAAAAGCAGAGACATTACTTTGCCGACTAAAGTCCGTCTAGTCAAGGCTATCGTTTTTCCTGTGGTCATGTATGGATGTGAGAGTTGGACTGTGAAGAAGGCTGAGCGCAGGGGGTCTCCAAAATCACTGCAGATGGTGATTGCAGCCATGAAATTAAAAGACGCTTACACCTTGGAAGAAAAGTTATGACCAACCTAGATAGTATATTCAAAAGCAGAGACATTACTTTGCCGACTAAAGTCCGTCTAGTCAAGGCTATCGTTTTTCCTGTGGTCATGTATGGATGTGAGAGTTGGACTGTGAAGAAGGCTGAGCGCCAAAGAATTGATGCTTTTGAACTGTAGTGTTGGAGAAGACTCTTGAGAGTCCCTTGGACTGCAGAGATCCAACCAGTCCATTCTGAAGGAGATCAGCCCTGGAATTTCTTTGGAAGGAATGATGCTAAAGCTGCAGCTCCAGTACTTTGGCCACCTCATGAGAAGAGTTGACTCATTGGAAAAGACTCTGATGCTGGGAGGGATTAGGGGCAGGAGAAGGGGACGACCAAGGATGAGATGGCTGGATGGCATCACGGACTCGATGGACATGAGTCTGAGTGAACTCCGAGAGATGGTGATGAACAGGGAGGCCTGGCGTGCTGCGATTCATGGGGTCGCAAAGAGTCGGACACGACTGAGCGACTGAACTGAAAAGAGACTTTCTCAGCCTGTGATCTGCAATCACTGGGACTGACAGTCAGGAAATGACTGAGGCCCCAAGCCTTTCTCAAGAGCTTCCTTTTGATATTTCTCAGACAATACGAAAAGCTTGAGAGGCAGCATCATCAAAAAGATCAGATTAAGAACACTACCTTTCTCTTCAGTCTATTGTTTCTGATGGTCTCAAGTAGCTGCCTTTATGCTAAGGAAGAGAGAACTGCAGAGAACATCAACAGATAAATGAGATTTCAGAATTTTTCGCTGTATTTAAATGACGTGAGATATCTCACTGTGGTTACTTGCTCACATAGCTGACTTGAATTGCCACTGAGAACACAAGTCAGGCCTGCAAGCTGGTCTTGAACCAGGGGATTCCAGCTGATTCTCCCAAAGTCTGGCATTTGACCTTGTTTCCTTCAGCACTATCCCCTCCCCCAGGCTGGGCTTCTGATTTGCTTAGAGCCCAATGTCTGTCATACTAACCTGCTCAGCCCTCCTCCTCATCAGTCTCCTATTCCAAAGCTCCAAATATCCCTCCACCACTCCTAAAAAGGTCTTCTTGACACCATTCATGGGCCCAGAGGTCTACCTGCTGGACTAGACTTACAATAGGATCTGTGCCCCAGAGTCCACCCTGCCCCAAGGCCAAGTCCAATCTCCAGGTACCAGCTCCTCTAGTCAGGCCTGAACTGCCACCCTCAGCATCCAGGTGTTGAAAGAGGAGACTTCAGGTGTCATGGAGTCCATCTTGCCTGCCCAGGTAGGGTCCTCAACATACGGTCAACTATTAGAAAGGTACTTCTGACAATTAACTGAAGTGTCTCTGAGTACAACTTCCACCTGAGATTCTGATTCTGCCATCTTCTCCGTTTAAAGAGAACTTCCCTATTTCCTACTCTACCTGATCACCTTACAGACAGAAGAACCCTTTCATCACCGGTTCCTTTTGCCTGCTCTTCTCAAAGCCAAAGCACTTTTAGTTGAATTAAATTTAGAAAAAATATATATATTGCCCTTGAAATGGCAATCCACTCCAGGACTATTGCCTGGAAAATCCCATGGACAGAAGAGCCTAGTAGGCTACAGTCCATGGGGTCACAAAGAGTCGGACACGACTGAGCAACTTCACTTCACTTCACTTCACTTAAGGATACGTAAGATACAGTTGGATTCAGAGCAGGGAGAGTAGAAAGAAAGAATTCCAATCTTTCCATCAATAAATTATCTGTCCTACTTGATGGGAACAGGAGTAGAGCCAAACTTTCTAAATCCTGAAGCTGTTGCAATTTTGTGACCATCTTAAAAGAGAGAACACAAAACATCAAATACACACACAAAAAATTTCTAGAAATAAGAAAATTTCAACAAATTTAAAAATTGTATATAGCTTAGAAATAAAAGGATCATAACATCCCCCCAAATTATATATTTTTATAAACTGCCTGAGACACCTCTATCATACTTTTTCCCTGTATTTTTTGGTCTGTACACTCTGATCATATGTCACAGAATAATAATTTTGTGAAATGATTTTTTATAGAGAGAACAGAAGGATAATTCAGTCAGTCTTTCTTAGCATGTTTGATGAAAACTTGCTTTACATTGATAGTTTACAAAAGTCTCTCCGTAAGACTATGTATATTGTTCGAATTTTTCCCAAATGTGGGGAAAATTATCAACTTCCTTTTACATAGGAACTAAATTAATTCCAGGGACTTTCAAGTTTTCTTGTTCAGTGACTCATTTTATGCTTGGAATTGACTATATTCATCACCCATTTTGCCATCAATATCCTCATAGAAGCTCAATGTGAGTTTCATGTTAATAATGTCAGTTTTTCATAGCAAGACAGCCAAAACTTAGAAGACTATATAGGTGTGTTTGGGAGAGGTCAGTTCAGGCTGAGGGAGAAGTATGAGCAGAGGCAGGCCCAGCAAAGAGAAGTTCCATGGGTCATGCAGAGGGATCAGGGATGACGTCAATGAGTGATAAGACTAGAGTGTTAGACCAGGTTGGAAGGTAGAAAATAGTGTCAAATATAGCAAGTATCTGAAGGCAGATTCTCATGCCTTTAAGTTATGAAATCAAGTCATTGATGAATCACTGAGAATATGAAAATCAACCAGCGTTAAATCCATCAGATGAACCGCAGATTGAATCCTAACTCTGCCAAGCACCAGCCTGTGAAACCTTGCCAGCAACATGACTCGACACAGAAGGGACTCCACGTCGCACGCATGGACATCCCCAAGTCTCACAAAATGTATCTCCAAGTCAAATTTCCCTTAGTCAATCCTCAAAACGTCCTCACTTATAGCCACACAGCCAGACTCAAGAGGAAGGCTGAAGTAGGAAGAAGCTCCAGCCCTAACTGACTGCTGTTAAAATACTTCCTAACCTTTACAAAAACATGACTGTGTGAACACATGGCTAGCAGCAATACCAGGGCTGTGCAAGTGAGGGGCCCACAAACTTAAATTTCACTAGCTTCCTAGTAAATTTATCTCTTGGTGGAGAGCATAAAACAAAACAAAACCACAATGTATTAGTTATCGCCTGTAGAATAACAAATTACACCAAAACTTGGTGCTTTCACGTACACTTACTATCTTACAGTTACTGAGGGAGAGGAACCAAGGCTTCGACCAAAATGTGTTGGCCTGGGGTCTGTAGTCTCATACGGAGGCTCAACTGCGGAAGGAGCCAGTTCTAAGCCCATGCATGTGGTTGTTGGCAGGATTCACTTCCGTGAGGGTTTTTAGACTAACGGCTCCATTTCCCAGTTGGCAGACAGGCCACTCTGTTTCCTGCCACATAGGCCTTTCCAACACAACTTGTTCCATTAAAACTACCAAAAGGAGGACATCCCTCATGGTCCAGTGGCTAAGAATCTACCTGCCAATGCAGGGAACACGGGTTTGGTGGTCCTGGAAGATCCTACATGCCAAGGGACAACTACGCCTGAGGGCCACAACTACTCCGCCCATTCGCGGTAGCTCCCGAACCCACGTGCCCAAGAACCCATGCTCTGCAACAAGAGAAGCCCACAGACTGCAACTAGAGTAGCCGCCACTCGCTGCAACTAGAGAAAGCTCGAGTGAGGCCAAAAAGACCACTGCAGCCAAAAATTAATAAATGATTTTAAAATATATCTTTCCTTAAAAAAAAAAAAGCTATGGAAAGGAAGGCTTGCTAACAGGAAATCATTTATAATCTAATCATGAAAGCGATATCTCCATATCTTTGTCACAGTCTATTAGTTAGAAGCAAGTCACTAAGTTCAGACACTTGGAGGCGCCAAGAAGAAGCTGGTCTCTAGAATAATTTTCTGTCTCCCTCCACTGGCAGGGACCCTGAACAGGACACAACATGGCTGGTTGGCCTACAGGGTGGGGCAAAAATTAGGAGTGTCTCATCCACTGTGACCATAGGCAAGGTTGGAGACTGAATGCCAGACCCCAGTCAAATGCCTCAGGCTAAGATTCAGGTCTCAAAATGAGTCATTAAATGCAGGACTGGGACAGATTTCAAAGCTAAGAGCAGAGGCAAATGGGAGCTGGAGGACTGGACAAGAACTGATACAGGTAGTCAAGGTAAGTGATTGGCACCTGTGGCCAGGTATTTATTATCTTCAGGTTATCCTTGTGCAGGCAGCTTGAGTCCATGTAAGCAGCCAGGATGGGCTTCCCTGGTGGCTCAGGTGGGATGGTAAAGAATCTGACTGCAATGTGGGAGACCTGGGTTTGATCCCTAGGTCAGGAAGATCCCCTGGAGAAAAGAATGGAAACCCACTCCAGTATTCTTGCTTGGAAAATTCCATGGACAGAGGACCCTTTTGGGCTAACGTCCATGTGGTTGCAAAGACTCAGACAGGATTGAACAACTAACACTTCACTTTCAAGGGGCCAAAATAGGACAGATGGAAAGGACACAATAAAGAGTTAGCCAGAGGGGAAAGGAGTGGGGGAACGAGTGAAATAGGTGAGACAGATAGACAGATAAGAAGTACAAACTTCAAATTAAAAAAAAAAATGAGTCATGAAATGTACAGTGTAGGAATATAGTTCATATGATGATGTAATATCTTTATATGGTGAAAGATGGTAACTAGAGATTTATGTAATGTATCAGTTCAGTTCAGTCGCTCAGTCGTGTCCGACTCTTTGTGACCCCATGAATTGCAGCACGCCAGGCCTCCCTGTTCATCACTATCTCCCGGAGTTCACTCAGACTCATGTCCATCGAGTCCATGATGCCATCCAGCCATCTCATCCTCGGTTGTCCCCTTCTCCTCCTGCCCCCAATCCCTCCCAGCATCAGAGTCTTTTCCAATGAGTCAACTCTTCTCATGAGGTGGCCAAAGTACTGGAGTTGCAGCTTTAGCATCATTCCTTCCAAAGAAATCCCAGGGTTGATCTCCTTCAGAATGGACTGGTTGGATCTCCTTGCAGTCCAAGGGACTCTCAAGAGTCTTCTCCAACACCACAGTTCAAAAGCATCAATTCTTCNTGGCCAAAGTACTGGAGTTTCAGCTTTAGCATCATTCCTTCCAAAGAAATCTCAAGGTTGATCTCCTTCAGAATAGACTGGTTGGCTCTCCTTGCAGTTCAAGGGACTCTCAAGAGTCTTCTCCAACACCAGGTGGACAAAACCACAAAGACAAGAAAAAAAAAAAAATCTGCAAGAATGACTCTGGGACTCAGAGACATATAAGCAACATGCAACTGTATCTTGCCAGTAATTTCAGATCAAAGAAAGAGGACGCCTGACTTTAGAAATTGTTTAGAATGATCAAGTGTTCCCCTTGCCAAACTTCACGTTTTAGCAAGGTTTCTTTAAAGAACCAAATTCCCTCCTACTGATCTCTCCTTTCAGCATCCATTCAGATAGTTACTGCCCTTATGTAACAGATCGTTAGTGAGCACTTGCTCTGTGTCCAGCAATGCTTCAGGCACCTTTTTACTCTTTCTTTTCCAAACAAGTCTGCTCACAACAGCCAATGAGATCTTCTTAAAATATTTATAGGGTCGTGTCCCTGTAATCCTTTGAAATGCCTCCAGTAGCTTCGCAGTGTCCAAGCTCTCTCACAGCCTCCCAGGCTGGTTTCTCTAGCCCTTGCTCACACTGCTGCCCCTCCCTCCCTGGACCCTGGGCATCCTCATCAGTCAGTTCTCTGGGTGAGCCACGTTCTCTGCCTCGTCAAGCTGTCCCTACACTGTTGCCTTGGTCTGGAAACGTGGCTTCCTCCTCTCTCTTCCTATCTAATCCTACAAACCCATCAGCTGAAATGTCAGTCCTTCGCGGAGGTCTCCCCTGTACCTTCCATCTAAATGAGGTGTTTCTGCCATAATTCTCTGTAGCAACTGGTGGTCTCCTTTTGTGACACTGATCATGGCTGGCAGCCACGTCCGTCAACAACTGATGTCTATTGGGTGCCCACTCAGTTAAAGGTGCTGGTGGTAAAATGCCAGGAAGACAAAATGCATGCCCCTGTGATACATAGCTCTTTGAGGGAGAGACACACAACCCATTTGTAAGCAAGTAAGCTCTTGACAGAGGTATGAGGGCAGTGAGGAAATGATCAGGGTAACTGTTGGGTAATAAACCAGGCAGAATGCCACTCTAGATGAGGTAGTGAAGAAAGGCGGCAGTTAGGGAGTTCCCTGGAAGTCCAGTGGTTGGGAGTCCACCTGGAATGCAGCGGACCTGGGTTCAGCCCCTGATCTGGGAAGATCCCACTATGCCGCTGGGCAATTAAGCTGGTGGGCCACATCTACTGAGTCTGCAAGCTGGAGCCAGAGAGTCACAGCTACTAAGCCCACATGCCTAAAGCCTGTGCTCCTCAACAAAAGAAACCACAGCAATGAGAAGCCTGCACAGCTGGGCACCTCAAGGGAGAGTAGCTCCCACTTGCTGCAGCTAGAGAAAGCCTGTGGACAGTGCAGCCACAAATTAAATAAATAAGTAATTTCAAAAAGAGAAGTGTCAGTCTCTCAGCTGTGTCCAACTCTTTGCAACCCCATGGACTGTAAGCTTCCAGGCTCCTCTGTGCATGGAATTCTCCACGCAGAAATACTGGAATGGGTTGCCATTTCCTCCTCCAGGGGATCTCTCTGAACCAGGGATAAAACCTGGCAGATTCTTTACCATCTGAACCACCAGGGAAGCCCTATAAAAGAAAGATGGTCGTTAAAATAAGTTTTGAAGTATGAGTAGGGGACAGCCATGGGAAGAGCCTTCCAAGAAGACAGGAGTAAGTGCAAAGGCCCTGCAATGCAAATGGCTTAGAATATTCAAATAAAGGAACGGAGGCTGGTATTCCTGGAGCTTAGCATGAAGTGGTAATCACTACAGTAAGGAAATAAGCAGAAACTACATAAAGATTTGTGTGACTACACATTTAATATCTGTTCCTAACCCTCCTTCACAGGTGGCACACTGGTAAAGAATCTGCCCGCCAATGTAGGAGAGGCGGGTTCGATCCCTGGGTCGAGAAGAGCCCCCTGGAGAAGGAAATGGCAATCCACTCCATTATTCTTGCCTCAAAAATTCCATGGACAGACAAGCCTGGTGGGCTACAGTCCACAGGGTCACAAAGAGTGTGTCATGACTGAGTACACACACACACACATACACACATACACACACCCCCCTAGAGATGGGAAGCTCAGGGGCTGGAGGTACAGAGACACTACTGTTCCCATAATTCCACAAAGGCTGGTACAGGGCTTGACACATAGTTGGATGTGGTGGTGGTTCCACTGCTTAAGTTGTGTCCAAGTTTTTGTGACCCCACAGACCATAGCCAGCCAGGCTCCTCTGTCCATGGGATTTCCCAGGCAAGACTTCTGGGAGTGGCTAGCCATTCCCTTCTCCAGGGGATCTTCCCAACCCAAGGATTGAACCTGGGTCTCCTGCATTGCAGGTGACCTCTTTACCGGCCGAGCCAGCAGGCCTTGACGTGTAGTTGGGACTCTATGTAAAGAATAAATGAATGAACACAGCAGTTGGGTTGCTCACTTCTGATGGGAAGCTTTACAGCTCAGAACAGGTAAGAACAGTCAGGGAAAGCTGCAAAAGGTAGCCACTTTCCCATAATGGAAAAGAGCAAAGGGAGAAACTTAGTTGGTAAAGGATGCCTGCTCTGTGTATACGTGGCAGTAAGGAAGCAGGGACAGACAAGAGGTAAATATCTTGGAAATCTTCACTTCCATCTGTGATTGCTGCAAGCACCCAATCTCTGAGACCCCAGGACATTTATACTAAGCCAGAGGCATTAAAATTAGGCAGCACCTCCAGATTAAATCTAGTAGATCTTCCATTTCATTTCCGTCAACCACTGCTGGATTTTGGCACCATTTTCATTACAAATATGAGTAATGCGGACCCCTTAGTCACTATTAAGTAGCAATCTGGGGAAATCATCTACTTCCAATAATCCATTTCTCTAATTTAGAACACTCTGCAACCATATAATGAATAATACTGTCACCAGCTCTCCGGTAATGACGTATGACATATATCTGCAATTGCTCTTTTCAAGATAAATCCCATTGTGTGGTTTCCTTCAGAAAATCCTACTTGTTTATTCACTTGGGTTCCTCACACACAAATATAGTCGATTCATTTCTGGAGATGAATTTAAGAATAGAGTCGCATCCCTGGCTTTGAAATATCAGGAAAAAGTTTTATCCTAATAAATAGCATTACGTTTTGTCTACCAATGGTTGATTACTATGCAGTTATATTCTTAAGTGCAGGCTGTCAATTAATTCCAAAGTGCCTTCTTTAATTAGTGACACCAGTCAGGATATTCCCATTAGCAATATCTTCCCATTTCCTATAAAAGTAATTTAATTCCACCCCCTCTTAGAGAATGCTAGGTTCTCTTTTAGAAGTTAAGACTTTGCTTTTCTATTAAATGATGTTCCCTTGATATTCATGGCTGGGATGATCATAAAAATCCCCCAAGTTTTGGGTTCTGTGCTTGCAACAGTCTCTCCTTCCCAAATATGAGGCAATGAAATGAAAATCTTCCCCAAAGAGCCACTTCCCATTTCCTATAAAAGTAATTTAATTCCACCCCCTCTTAGAGAATGCTAGGTTCTCTTTTAGAAGTTAAGACTTTGCTTTTCTATTAAATGATGTTCCCTTGATATTCATGGCTGGGATGATCATAAAAATCCCCCAAGTTTTGGGTTCTGTGCTTGCAACAGTCTCTCCTTCCCAAATATGAGGCAATGAAATGAAAATCTTCCCCAAAGAGCCAGCTCTTTTCCTACCCAAGAGATGAACAAAGAGGATAAAAGTTATGAAAAACAAAACTAAGTTGCTAGCAATCATCCTTGTATTAAACAATGCTTAATGTCCTTCCATTTGTGGAAGCTCTTCACAACTCTGCCTCTGGGCAAAAAATAATTTCCCTGAGTTAGTCAAATTATTATATTAAACACTCACTCTAATCCAGATGTAATGATCAGAAGGGGAAATATTTTGGAATTGATGAGGGAAACATTTTGGGCCAAGTAAAAAGTATATAAAAGAAATTTGTCAAGAGAATTTGTGTTATTATTATATGATTAAATATGTTTCAGAGCATTTTTCCTGTTACTGTTCAGTCACTAAGTCATGTCCGACTCTTTGCACCTCCATGGATTATTTCTCAAGAGGCAGGTCAGGTGGTCTGGTATTCCCATCTCTTTCAGAATTTTCCACAGTTTATTGTGATCCACACAGTCAAAGGCTTTGGCATAGTCAATAAAGCAGAAATAGATGTTTTTCTGGAACTCTGTTGCTTTTTCCATGATCCAGCGGATGTTGGCAATTTGATCTCTGGTTCCTCTGCCTTTTCTAAAACCAGCTTGAACATCAGGGAGTTCACAGTTCACGTATTGCTGAAGCCTGGCTTGGAGAATTTTGAGCATTACTTTACTAGCATGTGACATGAGTGCAATTGTGCGGTCGTTTGAGCATTCTTTTGCATTGCCTTTCTTTGGGATTGGAATGAAAACTGACCTTTTCCAGTCCTGTGGCCACTGCTGAGTTTTACAGATTTGCTGGCATATGTTGTGCACCAGGAACAAATATAGTGTTATAGTTCAATTATACTTCAAAAAACAAACATACAAATAAACTCAGAAAAAGGGATCAAATTTGTGGTTACCAGAGGTAGGGGGTGGGGAAAGAGGGAGCTGGATGAGGTGGTCAAAAGATATAAACTTTCAGTTATAAGATAAATAAGTACGAGGGGTATAATGTACAATATAATGTTTATAATTAACTGTTCTATGTTATATATGAAAATTTTTGAGAGTAAATTCTAAGAGTTTTCATCACAAGGAAAAATATCTTTTTTCTTTTTCCTTTTTTATATATATGAGGTGATGAATAGTCAGTAAACTTACTGTAGTAATCATTTCATGATGTATGTAAATCAAATCATTATGCTGTACACCTTAAATTTATATGGTGCTGTATGTTATTATGGGGCTTCCCTGATAGATCAGTTGGTAAAGAATCCGCCTGCACAGGAGACTCTGGTTCAATTCCTGGATCAGGAAGACCCACTGTAGAAGGCATAGGCTACCCACTCCAGTATTCTTGGGCTTCCCTTGTGGCTCAGCTAGTAAAGAATCCGCCTGCAATGTGGGGGACCTGAGCTCGATCCCTGTGTTGGGAAGATCCCCTGGAGAAGGGAAACATACCCACAGTCCAGTATTCTGACCTGGAGAATTCCATGGACTGTACAGTCCATGGGGTCACAAAGAGACACGACTGAGCGACTTTCACTATGTCAATTATATCTCAACAAAACTGGGGAAAAGTCAAGTGCCACCCCTTCCCAAATAAAATAAACAATGAAGAGTCAGTAACTGTGTGGAAAGGGAAAGGCAAATGCCACAAGACAGCACTTATAATGCGGAATTTCAAATACAAAGCAAATAAACGTTTTGGTAAAACAGAAACAGACTCACAGAGACAGAAAACAAATTCATAATTTCCAAAGGGGAAAGAGGGTGGGGGTGGTAAATTAGGAATTTAGGATTGGCAGAGACAAACTCCTCTACATTAAAATAAACACCAAAGCCCTACTTACAGTACAGGGAACTATAATCAGTACTGTGTAATAATCCACAATGGAAAAGAATATGAAAAAGAACAGAAGTATATATGTGTGTATATTATGGATGCATATGTGCTGTGTGTGGTTAGTCACTCAGGTGGGTCCAGCTCTTTGTGACCCCACAGACTGTAGCCTACCAGGTTCGTCCATCCATGGGGATTCTTCAGGCAAGAGTACCGGAGTGGATCGTCATGCCCTCCTCCAGGGGATCTCCTCCTGGGGATCAATCCCAGGTCTCCCACATTGCAGGTGGATTTTTTACTATCTGAGCCACCAAGGAAGCCCAATATGTGTGTGTGTGTGTGTGTGTGTAACTGAATCACTTTGCTGTACACCAGAAACTAACACAACATTGTAAATCAACTATATTTCAACTTAAAACAAAAAAAAAGTTAGCGACTGTGTGGAATAAACACTTTTCTATTCTTTCTTCCTCTCTGGATACCTTTTGCTTGTCTCACTACCTTTTCCTCCTTCAACAAATATCACCTGTTCATCATCATTCATTCAACAACTCTCTATTAAGCTCCTATTATGGACAAGATACACAGGTAAACACCACAGAGATCTGCCTCATAGAACTTTGTATTTACTTTCACTAGAAAACTGAGGGGAAGAGAACAAAGATTGAACTCAAACCAATCAATCTGGTTAGTAAAAAAAAAAAAAAAAAACTTAGGAAAAGCACTTGGGAATCTGAAACTATTACCTATGCACTCACATACGTCTTCCTTCGGCAAATATTAGTTTGCATATTCATTCATCCAACATCCACCCCTTGAACTGCAGGTTCAGAGGCAGTTAGGATAGACACACCTCTGTCCTGTGGGTGTGGATGGGAGACAACGTGCAGACAAAGAAACCAGTTCTCCAAAGTCAGTAACGGGGAGGAACGGGAACAGGACTCAGGGACAAACAAGCCAGCGCCAGCCTCCTCCTGGGTGAGCACCTAGTCTAACAGGAGGAAAGACGCGAGGTCAGCAAAGAGACTGAGCCCAGAGGCCAAGGGCCTCTGCCCTGACTGTACCCCTGATTCCAAGCAACCAGCTCATGGAAAGACAGGGACCTCATGCCTCATGAAAGCAGAACCACAGAATTTCAGGATCAGAAAAAGTCTTAGGCCTTTGTCTGCAGAATCGGGGAGGAGTGTATGGACAACTGGGGTGCGTTCGCACGCTTACGCCGCTCAGTCATGTATGATTCTTAGAGACCCACTGGACTGTGGCCCGCCAGACTCCTCTGTCCCTGGCGCTTCTCAGGCAGGAACACTGCAGTGGGTTGCCATTTCCTTCTCCCCAGTGGCTCAGTGGTAAAGAACCCGCCTGCAGTTTAGGAGCAGCGGGAGGCGTGGGTTCAATCCATGGATCAGGAAGATCCCCTGGAGGAGGAAATGGCAACCTGGTTCAGTATTCTTGCCTAGAGTCACAAAGAGTTTAGATGTGACTAAGCATGCATAGGTGTTAAGAGCCCAGTGGACAAGTGGGCAGGAAGCATTAAAAGGATACACCTACTAGGCAGTAACTGCCACAGAGTCTAATGTGTCCGATACTAGTACTGGGGAAAGAGTCTGAATCAACTGATTTGCTCTGTTTTTGTGCAAGATTGGGAACCTTTTTTTTTTTTTGAAACCTTACCTTTTTTTTCCCCTTAGATTCTGTGAAATTTAATTTTTTTTAGCAGCAACGCTATTGTGATATAACTCACATGCCACACAATTCCCCTTTCTGAAGTGTGCAATTCAATGGTTTTAGTATATTCACTGAGTTGTGCAACCATCACCACAATGACTTTGACGGTTTTCATCTACAGTAATCGTATACTCCTTAACAGTCACTGCCCGGTTCCCCACTCCATCACCTCTAAGCCCCAGGCAGTCACTAACCTGTGTGGCCTTTAACTACCTATTTGAAATGAAAAGGTCACATGCCCTGTGAGCCTCAGTTTTCTCATCAACTAACACATCTTCATCAACAAACACTGTGGGTCTTCAGGTAGAGCCCCAGTATCTGCACAGTGGGACACCAGGGTGGGGCTGTGTCAGATCCTCAAATGACAAAACCTGAGCGCGGAGGCTGATGGAGGGGGAAAAAGTCTCTGGACAGAGGCGTTAAAGGGCAAACAGAAGCTCCTCCAGGCTGGGTACCTAGACAGGGATGTCACAGTGCTGGTGGCACTTGCAGAGACAGTCTCACAGCAAAGTAAAGCCCTTACACTTTGAAGTCAGATACCCCGGGTATAAGTTCTGGGTCCCAAACTTGGGTTGACATAACTTCTAAAGCCTCGCTTTCCTCATCTGCAAAATGAAGGAGGAAACCAGGACTCAATGGAGGATCAATGGATCCATGGCTCAATGGATTACATCCCACTCAATGGGCTCAAAGTATCATATCCCACAGACGCACTGATCTTCCCTCCCTGCAGCCAGAGTGCTCCCCACAAAACCAGACTCCTAACACTTCCTCCAGCAAGACCTGGAGGTATGACCTCCCCACATCTGACCACACCAATCACGATTTCAAGAATGATCACATCGATTGGAACAATTGATTATTCCAACCTCAGCAGCTGAGACTCTGCTCACTCAGTCTCGGAAAGCCCCATGCAGCTTGGAGCACAGAACTTCCTAATGAGTGCCCACCCACCTTCTCCTCCCAGCTGGGCCCAGCTGCTTGCTAACCCCTATAGAGCTGCCAGGGTCTCCCTCCGTTGACTGAGATCCCGATAGGGGACCTGTATCCCACGCCCTGGTTGTAGAGGCAGTAAGCACCTCCCCCGCCTCAATCTTCTTCCAGCCCACCAGCATCTTCTCACAAGGAACTCGATTTTACACATGCAAACACACATGCTTGCTCACACACACCTCTTTCTTTTATTTTTCTGGCTCTTCACATGTCACCAGACCTCTCACTTAAAAACTGAGCTGTTAAACTTGACCCTGAAAGAGAAGTTATAAACTGTCTCATCCAGGGATCTCCAGACTGATGCTGAACACATCCTGGGAGAAATGAAAGATTACTTCCTATTCCCCACTGCCTGATTCCTAAATTTTTTCACCCGGATTCTTTGGCCTAAGACAAGGACATCAACTCCCACCCCCAGCTGCCTCCTGGGAGCCATCGACTTGCAACTGGGAGGCATGGACTTGCCTTGGAGTAAGCACCTGGAGGCATCCACAGCTGGACTCAGCCTAGAACTCAGGGAAGGAACTAGCCTTCATCGTTATCAACCCTGACCATGAAACTCGGCTCCAGTGAGCTTGAGAGGAAAGGGAATGCACTGGCTCACGGAGCCAGGGAGGCCAGTGGTGGATGCACACCCGTGGCTCAAAGTCTCCCGTGGGTCACTATCACTCCCTCCACAGATCCTCCTGCTTCACACAAGTCACCCTTATCCTTTTCCTCTACGGATGGAAAGATTCCAGGGGAGTCAGGGAGCCAGCCAGGCAACTCCACTAGCCACGAAGAAGAACACCCTTCTCCCAGTCCAGGGAGGATGCCCACGGGCCCTGATTGGCCATGTGCTCAACACTCCAGTCCTGGGGCTCAGTCTGGCTCCAAAAAGAGGAGAATGGAGGAAAGCGTGCTACAGACAAAAACAGTAGCTACAACGTCCTCCACATGGCAGCTATTCTCAAACATGGAAACTTCATCTCTGCATCAAAATAGAGTTCAAGTGCTCTAGAGTAGGGGAAGAGCCTAGGAGGTCCAGAAGACTGCCAAGGAAAGCCATTCTGTAAACAAAGCTGTGTGTGTTAGAAGGACAAGGAACTTCTTGGACAGTACTTTGTAGCAGGCAACGTTGAGCGCACTGACATCTCCTGACCTTGGCCAAGGACCCCCTGCTCTCATGAAGTGGGAACCAGCATTGCTTTACTTGGGCATCCTTGTCCCACACAGGAAGGGAGGGCTGCTCAGGGCTCCTTCCACCCCTGACCAGACCGTCCACTCTGGGATGACCCTTGAAGATGGCTCAGTGCAGCAACCCACTGCCTTACTGGAGTAAACTTCACCAATTTCTATAGAAGGAATTTACTTCTAGCTCACTCCTATTTTGGGCTTCCCTGGTGGCTTAGAGGTTAAAGCGTCTGCCCGCAATGCGGGAGACCTGGGTTCGATCCCTGGGTCGGGAAGATTCCCCTGGAGAAGGAAATGGCAACCCACTCCAGTATTCTTGCCTGGAGAATCCCATGGATGGAGGAACCTGGTGGGCTACAGTCCACAGGGTCGCAAAGAGTCAGACACGACTGAGCAACCTCACTTTCACTTTTCACTTTCACTCCTATTTCAAGCCTCTGCCAGGTGGGCCCTCCATCATCCTGTCCCTCCAGGTCCACAAGGAGTGTGACCGTGGGTCCTCTGGTTCTGGCCCAGACCTCTACCACGAGGGATATGGGCCAGCTGAGCAGCCTCCAGCCAAGGCCACTTCTATAAGCACATATTATAGAACATTCTATAAGTTCTGTAAGCACATCCCATAAAGAGAGATACACCCTCCTGTTAGCAAGGCTTTCCCCTTGCCCTGGAGTAACAAAAGGCTCTTGCGTTAGCCAAGAGCCAACCCTGTGAGCCAAGACACCGCTAGCTCTTCCTTGCCACAGATATTTTGAGAGCCAGCCCCAGTGTGAGGAAGTAACCAGTGCGGGTTGGATCGGCAGGGGATGCAGAGGATAATGAAGGGAACAGTAAAGGTAGCCAAGACCAGAGGAAAACCAGGGACAGACCTGGGACAGAGGCAGCAATAATAGCGATGACGAAGAAAACAATAGCTAGCTTCATTAATCACTTACTACACACCAGGCTTTAAGTGCTTTACATGCATTAACTCAGATATTTGTTAGTTTTAAATGTACAGACTTCTCAACGTACAAATGTCCTCCAAGGCATTTCTTAACTACAAAGATAAAGAACCTTACAGAGAAGAAATCCAGTGAACAAGGTTAAAATTGCCAGGAATGGGACTTCTTGACACCAGGAGCCCCAGCAGGATGCACTGAGGACGAAACGTCACCTCTGTGGTGTTATTGCCAAAAATGCAAAGCTTCATGCTAATCGTGAGTAAACAATCACGAGACAAGTCCAAGGTGAAGGTCACTGTACAAATATCAAGTACTCTTCAAAAGGATTTAAGTCAGGAAAGGCAAGGAGAGGTTTAGAAACTAATAGATTGGAGAAGGTCAAAGAAAAATAAAAAAATGTAATGTGGGCCCCTGAATAGGACATTAGTGGAAACAACTGGTAAAGTTCCCATAAGGTCTGTAGCGTAGGAAATAGAGCAGTGTAGATTTCCTGTTGTTAGCTGGCTCAATGTTCATTTTGATCACTCTGATGTGGTCATGTCAGAAGCTGGGCTTCCCCGGTGGCTCAGATGGTAAAGAAACTGCCTACAGTGTGCGAGACCTGGGGTGGATCCCTGGGTCAGGAAAAACTCCTAGAGAAGGGAATGGCTACCCACTCCAGTATCTTGCCTGAAGAATCCCCATCAACAGAGGAGCCTGGTGGGCTGCAGTCCATGGGGTCCCAAAGAGTCGGACACAACTGAGCCATTAACACACATACACACAGCCAAGATGTTGGCATTATGGAAAGTTGGGTGGAAATGTAGAGGTACTCTCTGCTCTTTTGTAACTGAAAAATTAATTCAAATTTTTAATTTTAAAATTATTTTTGAATTTGATGTTTTCTAAGTGCAAGAGTCTCCAAACAATCAACCCCATCTCAGAAGAGTAACTTATGGGGTTGGTTTAGCAGCAGTGAAAAATACCCATGCTTTGAATAAAGCAGACAGTATTTTGTTTGCAATATTATTAAAAATCTGCCACAGCTGGGGTTTTTAATGGCTCTAATAGGCCCTCTTTGTTGAACAAGTACTCAGTTGCACGGACCATGCCAGCTCATTCCGCAGTTTCTGGAGGTGTGACCAGCAAGATAGAACATGAAACGTCCCTCCCCGCCTCACAGGCCAATGGGCTCTCCACAGGGTTGTTCTGCATCTTCTCTTCATCTTGTTCTTCAATCTAGTAGGACTCAGTGAGAGAGAAGTTTTTCTAGCTTTTCTGACTGTGCATCACACCCCCTCCTTCTTCATTCCTTCCACAATGACTCACTCTGGGAAGCTTTTGCAATCAAATAAAAAAGGCATTTCCCACCAACTTTAAATGCGACAACTCTACCCCTTAATACTCATGTCTCACATCCCCCAAGAGGAAAGACACACATGAGATCACTGCTATTTATGAGGTTCGGGTTTGTCCAGGTTTGATCAGTTTCTTGGTTCTTTTCTCTTTGTGCCTCTCGGGGGTTCTCCCGTCTCGTTGGCCGGGAGGATAAGAGCAGATCTGAGGCTGGGGCATCTGGGGCTCTGGCTTCTGGCTGCTTGCTGCTCCAGGTATGCTGGGCCTCAAGGTTTCAACGGGCAGAACAGGCAGGACTTAAGCCTGGTTGCTCATCTGGGCCTCAGTACCTATTGCCTTCACTGCGCTTCTGCACAGTGAAGTTCCTGCCAGGCCCCTCCAAGGCTCCCCGAGGCTAACTCTTCAATGTGCCAACAAAGTTCAATGTTTCCATTCTCTCTTCTAACCACAGACTGGAAAGAAATCACCCAGTGATTAGTTAACGTCTCATGACTGTATCCCATTTGGCAATGAGGTAGGACAAGTGGGAAAAGGCATTCTGAACCCAAGGCCTTGAACCCTTGAACAAAGGGAAGAGTCCAGAGTGCCACTGATGCAGGGGAGATGAGGGCCAGGCATTTGTCCAGGGAGATCTTGATTAGGGCCAGACCAAGCTGAGAAGGCCTAGCCACTTCTCCCTTACCCAGGAATTTCTGGGAGCTGAGGGGCTGCTGTCTGGGCAGGGTCAGGTGTCTGTGAACAAGCCCCCTTCCCCAGGTCACCCCCACCCCCATCCCACTCCTCGGCAGCTTCAAGGGACAGCGTGGAGGCCAGGGCAGGGGGAGACAGCTCTGTCCCAGGCCCTCTGGGGCCAGTTCCAGTTGTGACCCTCAGGAGAATACAGACAAACAAGGGAGGGAAGGTGAGGCCTGACATGAAGGCAGTTGAGGGTGCTCTGAAGGGAGCACAGGGCGGATATCAACAAAGACAGGGCAAGGCAAGTGCTCTGACCCCAACAATAAAGGAACTGACCTCCATACTGATCTTCTTGATCCCAGGGGCATTCACAAGTCTACCACACTCGTGGGCAACTGAAGGTCTCTGCACCCCACCCTACCTGCCCCAGACATAACAGCATTCAGAGAGATCAGAAGCCAGGGCATAGTCCTTTTAAATCTGGGGGATATTCACCTTAGAAACCATAAAATGGAATGTCTTCCATTTCATAAGGCCTCTTCCAGACCTGACAACCCAATGACCTCTTTCCCTAGGATGGCGGTGGGTGCCAGGAGGACATTTGTGGGGCCTGACTGTGACCCTAAGTCTACAAAGTTGACAAGTGTGACCCCGAGAGTATGTGCCAGGTCTCAAGCAGATCTATCCCTACAGGGAGAAACAAGGCATGCAGGTTCTGCAGAGGAAGAAGGAGCGAAGGACAGGAGGGTGGCAGAGGAGAGGTGGATGAGAAATGAACTTGGAAAGGTTTCCCACTGGTTTCTTCACTAGCCTGAAGAGTAGGGCTTAGTGATGGAAATACTGGGGAGGGGGACAGAAGGGAGGAGGCTGTGGGGGCAGTATGGGAAGCTCAGAACCAGGGAGCTGGCAGGACTAAGGGGCAGGAGGATTTCATGATGGCACACGTGGGTGAGGAGCGCCTGTCGCACAGGGCAGGAGGGACAGCGTGGAGTGAGATGCTGCAGAAGTCGGGGAGGGGAGGGACAGTCAGGGGACCCTGGTTCAGAATAGTGCACAGGAAGAAGTGTTAGCCTCCTCCCACTACTAAAATCACCTTGAAATGACAATAAGGGAGACAAAAGGGAAGAAAGAAACCCCAGAAGCGACGAAGAGAAAGTTTTCATCTCTGAAAAATAGAAAATATACAGAATTGTATTAGTAAGCAAACCAGGAGAGCAGAGTCCAGAACATGAATGACAAAGGCCGCAGGGGATGTGTGGCCGGCCTTCCCAAGGGAGCCCCGTAGAAGCTCCCAGCATGGAGGAGGGAATGGGGGTGATCTGACTGAGGGCCTGGCTGTATAACAGCTGGATCAACATTGCCCCACAACCACAAGCATAACTACACACACAAGTTCGGTGAGCATGAGCTCAGCTTACAGGCTAGGAAATGTTCCCTAAACTGAGCAGAGATGCAGGAAAGGCAGCTTCAGCATCTGGAGTCAAATCTTCCTGCTTCCCACCGGCTCAGTCCCTGAAAGGACATCAGCCCAAACTGGGACACACACTTATTATAGACCCTTACTCCAAATGCAGGCAAGTGGCCTTTTGGATGAACAGCCCTGAAAAAGACATCCTTCTCAGGAACTTATACAAGTCAGTTCAGTCCTTCATTCATAAAAATGGCAAGTAATCACTTTACTATTCTCTTCATAACCAAGCCCTGAGAAAATCCATGAATTACCAAAATAAAAGTCTATTTTCTTATAAGAAGTCATTGTATCCATAAAGACAAGCGGCTACAGAAAGACGAGTAATTAGAGAAAAAGAGACTGTTTTGGAAATTTAAGGAAAAGAAAAAATACACAGCCAAAATTTAAAAATTCTATAAAGGGCTAAGTAATAGAATGGTTACCACTGAAAACCTAATTGTTTCCGTCCTGGACCATGCTGATAGTTACGGCACAACCCTACTCAAAATCATTGTACACTTGAATGTCTCAACAGAGCTGTTACCAAAAAATAGCCGAGCCCCCTCAAGCCTGAGAAGTGATCCTTCAGAGGCAGGCTTTCTGGACGATTCTTTAGAGATGCCCCAGGGACTTAACTCCAGTTCTGTGGTGCCAGTTGGCTTAACACACACTATTGTTGGCTGTCTGCCTTCCCAACATCACTTCACCATGAACCATGCACCTACACTTCCCTAAACAACTTGAGCTGGAATCCTCCTAAGATCTGTTTCTGGAAGGGCCCCAACCAAGAACAGGATAATACTTGTTTCATTATGATAAAATTATTTAAAAAGAAGAGGTGGTTGCAGTTGGTACCAGGATCAGGGTTACTGATGACCTTTCAACAGAGTGGTCAGGGAAGCCAACCTGGGGGAGGACTCGGATGATGAGATGAAGTGTCAGGTGAAGACAGGCTAGGGGTGGGCTCTATACAAGATGGTAGGATTCGAGAGCCACAAGCAAGCCCACGCTGACACTGAGGATGCAAGCTCCTGGTGCAGTCCGCTTACTGCTTGTGTAAGATGAAGGAGCATTTCCCTGGTACAGGGCAGCTGTCGGGAAGCTGCAAGCACTATTGTTCAACCGCCTGGCTCCTGACTTCAAAATAAACCCTTGGATTACAATCAAATTAAAAACTCTACTTCTGCTTCTTCAGCACAATCAATACATCCCCTTTCACAACGCACAATGGACAGGAAGAAAACAACTGCCAAAGCTCAGAAGCCACTACTATGATTGCTTGGGTGAAAATTCCCAAACATAGATCAAAGTGAGAGAAGCAGGAAATAAACCTAAATGGGCTCTACCTTTCAAGTAAACCTAAACAAGGCTCCATCTTTCAATTTAAGGGCACACACACACACACTAATGCGGTACTTCAGTTATCCTAAAATGTAGTATTTCACATTCTAACACCTCCCACAACTGAGGCATATCATACAAATGATACAAATCATATTGAGTTTTTTAGTGGTGTATAAATAGTACTGCACCTTATAATTAATAAATATGGAATTTCATATGTAATGTGAACAAATAAGATTTTAGGGACTCCTTAAAGACAAAAGGGCCCAATTTTTGGCCTCTACCTTCTGAAAGGAAAAAAAAACTTTCCTTTCAAATTACTTTGAGACCTGAATACATCATGATAAATATTTTAATTTTTCACATTTACTGTTAACGCTAATTAGGTAAAGTTCAGTTTCAAAGTTATTTGGCAGGTGACCCAGGCATCAGAAAAGTAAAGCCAATACAGAATCAACATAACAGAAAAAGCAGTGTATCCTATACTCTACACAGTCCAGCACATGACCTATTTATTTTCCTGGTCTAAACAAGAATTTTTACTTTATCTGACATTTTTCTTAAGGCAAATCACAGGGAAGTTAACTTTTAGCCCAAATAAAGACTTCATTTCAGCTTTCCTTAAAGTGAAAATAAGCCATCCTTTACTTTAGTAAAGGCAGCCTTCCTTTCTGCATCTGAGAGAAAACAAGATAACCCAATACATATCAGACATTCCAGACCATACCAATCACTGGTAGAAAAGTAGGAGGTGGTCACACTTTGGGTGCCTTTATTTCTGGATTCAACTTCAAGCGTGACTCAAACTTCTTGCCCTTCTTTTCTATTCTCCCCTCAACCAACTCAAGACAGGAAACCAGAGTCAGGGATGGAAACGAGCCATTCTGGTCTCCTTCATCCTTTTCCTCTTAAAGCCTGGTTGGGTTGATGAAAAGTCCAAACTCTGGCAATGCTCATTTAGCCTTTTTGACGTTCGAACTCAAAATCATCATGACTTGTGAATAAGCATGAAAAAGGTTCAAATACCAGTTTCCACTGAAGCCTCAGTTATTGAATGTTTCTCTAAGAATGAATTAGATCTGATACTCACATCCAAGATGGACATTCAGGTAAGAATCTATCTCAAGGGCACCAAAAGTGCTTCCTGGGTTTAGGATCAGCCAGTACCAATGGTGAGCTCAATACTTAGGATCCCTTTGCTGAAAAAAGGTCATCCCGTGAGGTCAATGACCTGTGTTGTGGGCTCAGATAACGACTGCATGAGAAGCTCGGCCAAATAAAGATCTGGAGAGCATCTCACCCACCAAACATCATCAAGCACCAAGGACTGATGTTCAAACGAAGCTACATGTGATGAGGCGGCTCACCAAAGGCCCTCTGTGGCTTTTCAAAACATGTTTCAAAACTTGCTGCATCTCTTCTTTCTCTGCAGACTTGAAATCTCAGTGAAGGAGAATCCCTAAAAGAAACAAAATTAAAAGATATCTTCCTCAGGAGAGAAACCTGCTACTTGAGAACATACGGTCAAGGAAGCACATGCTTGTATCTGGACACAAGCAATCTGTGAACCAACTGCATTTGAATGTTCCGAGAGCTTCATTCTTCTCTAAACCTGACGTGGTGGTGTGGGCCACTACCCTTGACTCACAAGCACTGGAGCCGAGAGGTCAGACGCCAGCACGTGAGCCCTTGAGAAGGACCAAACTCACAAGCCTTCAAACCTCACAGTGAGTGAGTGTCTGTGTCCTCACGTCCACTCACACGTATGGCCTCAGCATTCCCAGTGGGAGAGGACAGTGTGCTATGTGTTCTCACAATAAGCCTTCTGTTTTTTGAGTTTCATCCAGTGCCTACTTGTTTTTAACTGAACGTTAGCAGTTTCTTCTCAACACAAGTCCAGGAAAATAACGGGCGGTCAAGGCTGCTCTGTTTCATTACAGATGGAACATACATCTAGGTTTCACAGAAACACACAAACCCCAAAATGGATACGACTTAGGATGATACAATCTTTAAGATGCTGCTCCATTTCCTAGTTAAATTCTTCATACTACCAGGAAGTGGAAGCATAAATAAGTACTCAGCTCCTCTCTAAAGACGCTACATGGGGAAGCACTTTCAAAAATATTAAATGCAAAGACAAATGACCCATGGAGACAGAGAAAAAGGTATAGCTCAATGTTACTACTGTAGTCAATAGTTTCTGGGGGGAAAAAAGTGGCCTTTCGGGGAAAGGCCTTTTGGAGAAAAATGTAATTAAATACAGGAAACAGAGATTACAGATGACACGTTACACATGACAATTAAAAATATGGTGACTTTATTTCTATCTCCTTACAGTCCCCACTATCACATCTGTAAGAATCTTCATCTCTATAACACAAAAATATCTCAAGAAAGCATGTCACAAGATAGTATATATAAGCAACAGTTTGGCAGAATTTAGTCTATATTCCCCCAAAAAAGAACAGATTTTAAAATTCAAAAATAACCATTAGTTTTATTTAACATGTTACTTTACTATTTAAAATACCATGCTCTAGTTAAATAAGTCAACAACACTGTATACAAATAAAATATTACACAAAATATATTTAAGAAAATGTTTGGTATTTGATCTGAACAATAAATAAAAACACAGGCACTTCTACACTGAAACAGGAAAGCAGTCACTACTTAGGATAATAATTTTGTATAAGTAACATGTAACCATATGGCAAGAATAGAATCCTGCAGTTTTAAACTGACAAACCATTCATGAAAAGGTCTGTAATTTCAATCTTTTCACTTAAAGTTCAAAAATTACATATGCTTTCCTGGTCCACAATGAAAAATTATAAATACAATATGGTTGCCAGGGACAGTTCAATCTTCAGTTTGAAGATTATGGAATCATACTCATTATTTTCAAATACTAAAAAAGAGAACTATCATGATACCACCCAGGAGACCAAATGCAAGATAGTTAAGCTTTCTCATGATGATCGTAAGACCATAACATGATAAACTGGATAAACGTCACCCAGCGATGCTCATTTTGCAGAACTAATTGATTTGGTTAACACAGGAAATACTGTTGGGGTGGCAGGACAATTCTGACAAAAGTCAATTTTTTCTACATGATTTTAAAACTTCATCTAAATTTCATGAAAACAAATGTAATTGCATTTCACTAAAACCACTGAGTCATACAGAACAATGTCTCTTTTTCCAATAGGTTTATGAATACCTAAACTGATAATTTACTCATTATAATGGGAAATAGGATTATCATCGTATAAGGGCAAAACAAAAATATGGTCAAATTCTAGAAACATGATTTCAGATGATGAGGGGGACAAGTTAGAAAATAATGACCACTGGCTAACAGGAAGGGTCAGAACCATTCATTTTGTCATATTCTACATAAAAAATTAGCATCTTCTGCTTTCCCTCTTCAGGAAGTACCACACTGAAGAGTTTAGGGGCCGAATGGACATGACCCATAAAGGCAATTTTGATGGTTTTACATAGAAATGACCTCTAATGGAAGAGAACACAAATGGGAACTATTTGAGATACATTTCTATGTAAAATGTAGTTTGCACATAATTCAGCATTTTAAATGAGCACTCTGCAACCGAGACCAAATATCAATCATCTCTTGAGGTTTTCTACTATGTACCAACATCAAATCTACATAGGAACAAATGTTACTCCTGCTTTTCTCTTCTATATCAAATGTCCTGAAGCCTTTGTGTCTCTCTGGAGCAAGGCCGAGTTTCTGAAGGCACATTCCAGTATAAACATCATCGATGGGGTAGAGAAGGACCCGGTCAGTTACATTGTACAGTCTCAGGGCCAGGTGGCCGGAGTACAGGAATCCGCCTCCTCCTGCATAAGGCGGGTAGACGCCAGTGTAAACAACTTCCGGGATGTAGTACTTGAGTTTCTTATCCCGATGAGGTCCAGCATTATGAATCACGTCACCAATAAACAAATCTTTGGCTTTGTTCCCGGATAAGCTATTCAAGTAATTCAGGAGATGATGGGTGTTCACAAAAACATCATCATCGCCCTTGAACACGAACTCGGCATTTGGGCAGGAAGTGCTCACCCACCTGAGAAAGAGTACTTCTTTCAGAGACAAGTTGAAGAATGTATCTCTGTAGTTCCACAAAAGAATGTCTTGGTGCTTCTCACTCTCAAATTTCAGCATATCTGAAAGGTCAGGATGGTTGTCCTCGGCGGGGGTCTGGCCCAGTAAGAACACTCGCACCACCGTCTGGTTCCCCACATTGGTTTCTTTGCCCCAAGATTCCCGAATCGCTTGCCTTCTATCGAAATGTGAAGTTAGGGACTTAATTGCCAGCAATAAGAAGGGCTTCTTTGCACACTTATCTGGTTGGTCTATAAGCAGTGAATAATTTCGACATCTCAAATATAGCAGAAAATCTTTAAATCTGTCTGGCAAACTGTCGAAACCTGAAACTACTGACATGACCCTCAGGTCAGGTTCACAGTAATTTAGATGGCTTATATTGGAGAATCCGTATGCTTCTCCTGTCTGGTTGGCTAACATGTTCAAAATGGGATTGAACCTCCTGTTCAGCTTTTCTTGTTCCTTATTCCAATATGCCCGAGGAGGGTCAGATATCTTCCAGAACCTTTCTTTAGGTATTATTACTTCCCCCTTTGCATTTTTTTCTTGGCTATTGCTTTTGGAGACTTCCAGGATCAAATAAATGAAGACATTTACCATCATCAGGATTCCCAACAACTTTATTCTTCGACGTCCAACACTCATTTCTCATATCTGAAATAAAAGAGAGGACCATGGTACTGATTAGATTATTATTCACTGCATTTGCTCACATGTCACTTGTCCCTTTCATGTCCCCCAGAACAGTGGTTTAGAGCACAGATTCAAGACTTGCAGTACCTGGGTTCAAATCATGGCTCTACCATCCTCGATTTGAGCTCTGTGAACTTAGGCAAGTTGTATAACAACTGATGTCTCAGCAGCTTCTCCATTTATAACATGGTGATAATAACCCACTTAAGTCAGGAAGCAACAGTTAGAACTGGACATGGAACAACAGACTGGTTCCAAATAGGAAAAGGAGTGCGTCAAGGCTGTATATTGTCACCTTGCTTATTTAACTTATATGAAGAGTACATCATGAGAAACGCTGGGCTGGAGGAAGCACAAGCTAGAATCAAGATTGCCCGGAGAAATATCAATAACCTCAGATATGCAGATGACACCACCCTTATGGCAGAAAGTGAAGCAAAGAACTAAAGAGACTCTTGATGAAAGTGAAAGAGAAGAATGAAAAAGTTGGCTTAAAGCTCAACATTCAGAAAACTAAGATCATGGCATCCGGTCCCATCACTTCATGCCAAATTAGATGGGGAAACAGTGGAAACAGTGGCTGACTTTATTTTTTTGGGCTCCAAAATCACTGCAGATGGTGATTGCAGCCATGAAATTAAGACGCTTACTCCTTGGAAGGAAAGTTATGACCAACCTAGACTGTATATTCAAAAGCAGAGACATTACTTTGTCAACAAAGGTCTGTCTAGTCAAAGCTATGATTTTTTCCAGTGGTCTTGAATGGATGTGAGAGTTGGACTATTAAGAGGGCTGAGCACAGAAGAACTGATGCTTTTGAACTGTGGTGTTGGAGAAGACTCTTGAGAGTCCCTTGGACTGCAAGAAGATCCAACCAGTCCATCCTAAAGGAGATCAGTCCTGGGTGTTCATTGGAAGGACTGATGTTGAAGCTGAAACCCCAATACTTTGTTCACCTGATGTGAAGAGCTGACTCATTTGAAAAGCCCCTGATGCTGGGAAAGGTTGAGGGCAGGAGGAGAAGGGGACGACAGAAGATGAGATGGTTGGATGGCATCACTGACTCAATGGACATATTTTTTCCAGTGGTCTTGAATGGATGTGAGAGTTGGACTATTAAGAGGGCTGAGCACAGAAGAACTGATGCTTTTGAACTGTGGTGTTGGAGAAGACTCTTGAGAGTCCCTTGGACTGCAAGAAGATCCAACCAGTCCATCCTAAAGGAGATCAGTCCTGGGTGTTCATTGGAAGGACTGATGTTGAAGCTGAAACCCCAATACTTTGTCCACCTGATGTGAAGAGCTGACTCATTTGAAAAGACCCTGATGCTGGGAAAGATTGAGGGCAGGAGGAGAAGGGGACGACAGAAGATGAGATGGTTGGATGGCATCACTGACTCAATGGACATCGGTTTGGGTAAACTCTGGGAGTTGGTGATGGACAGGGAGGCCTGGCATGCTGCGGTTCATGGGGTCGCAAAGTCGGATGCGACTGAACTGAACCTAATAGGAAAGTTTCGAGGGCTGTAAGCTTTTAAAGTACTGGCTGGTCCACAGTGAGGTGTGAGTAAGTGACCCTTAACACTGTGGCTGTTTTAGATACCTGAGGGCAGAGAAACATATTAACTAGACAACTCACAGGTGCTTCAACTTCCTTGCTTAAACAAGGACATATACAAACTAGTGTGCTGCAAACAGATGTGCTCACAATTCAAAATAACAAATACAATGTATATTTGTTATTGTGTACACATCTGTACACACATAACTATTTATATGCGGGCTGCAGCATGTGCAGCTCCATGTCCTTCACCGTAATCACCTATTTTATTCTATTTCCTTTTTTTTTTTTTAATAAAAAATGGTGGCCACTACTTTGAACTATTTCCCACCTACCATTTCACAGATGAAGAAAACAAAGCAGAAAGATTAAGACACTTGCCCAAGGCTGCAGGGCTAAAAGGAGACGCTAACCACAGAGAGATAAAAAGACACACAGCAGCTTCATCCGAATCGCCCACCACTGAGACCAACCCAAATGCCATCAAGAGAAGAATGGATTATGAAACTGTAGTACATTCATACACTGGAACAACTCCCAGCTATAAAAAGGAAAACTACTGCTAGAGCAAAAATAGTCTAGTGAGGGAGAAGACAGGCCTCATACTCCCTTTATGTTAGTTCAAGAAAGCAAAAATTAATTTAGGCCCTAGAAATCTGAAAGTGATACGGGTGGGGGTTTTGAATGGAGAGGGTCAGGTGGGGCTTTCTGGGGTACAGAAATGTACTTTGTATATCTTAATCTAGATGATGGTTTCATGCATGTATATATTTGTCAAAACTCAAACTGTATCCTTGAGAACTCTGTTATTTATAGCAAGAAGGAAAAGAGAAATGAAAATGACATTTTAGTGAATATCAAAGGCCAAGAACAGACGTCAGGCTGTGGGCAACGCAACAAAGAAAGAGTAATGAGACAGTTTGCTGGTGCTATAACTGCAGAGTTCTAACACTACTGAGATGGATGACCTACCCAAGAACAACCAGTTAGATAAGCCTGACATTAAGAGACAATCCTCAAAAGTGGAATGGCAATACCGGTAAAGAATTTTCTTATCAGGTTAATTCTAGAGCTGAGAACTCATCCTTGAAAAGAATCCTGAAGAAGGATTGCTTCTCAGGTGCCAGTGCATTATCTTGTTACAATGAACCTCTGAAGTAGATACTGTTACCTTTATTCCCATTTTATACTTGAGGAACCAGATTTAAAGAAGTAACTATGTTAAGGGAAGAGCTGGAACCCTAACCACGGTGATTGGGTTTCAAGACCACCATGTCAAATGGTAGCCACTCTTCTCTGACCTCTAGAACAAAGTGGGTTTGGGTAGGGGGCGAGGGGGTTGGGTGGCAGGTTGCAGTTAATAAACATTGATTCTTCTAAAATTTCAATACAAAACATGGAAGTTCAAAAAGAATGACATAGGACTTCCCTGATGGTCCAGTGGTTGGAAGGCTGCCTGTCAATGAAAGGAAACACAGGTTCGATCCCTGGCCCAGGAGAACTCCGTAAGTCATGGGGCAACTAAGCCCGCATGCCACAACTACTGGGCCCAGGGTCTACAGTGCATGTTTCGCAACAAGAGAGCTCACCACAGTGAGAAGCCCACTCACCACAACTAGAGAATAGCCCCTACTTGCCACAACTAGAGAAAAACCCGCACCCAGCAACAAACACCCAGCACAACCAAAACCAAAAACCTAAAAACTAAACTAGTAATAAAAAAAAAGAACGGTGCAAAGGAAACAAGCTTGATATTATTGGAGGAGCACTGGATTTTGTTTTTTTAAGTGAAGCATAGTTGACTTATAACGTATTGGTTTCAGATATACAGCATAGTGGTTTGATGTTTTTATAGATCATACTACATCCAAAGTTATAATAAAATATTGACTATATTCCCTGTGCTGTACATTACATCTTTGTAACTTATTATTTATTTTAATCAAGAGTATTTACATTTTACTGTAAGATTTTAAAATGCCCTCGTTCTAACGAATAGCCCCACGGTAGAAGAGGTATTCGTCATGCTGAGAATTCTGTGAAGTTATTACTATACTGAACATCCCAGAAGTGATCGATGGGGATTCACAAACTTTTTGTGTCTCTTAAAATCTGTCCAGTAGATTCTGATCTAGTCGTTTGTATTTATTACTGCTGGACAGTCTTGGCTGAGGACATATAAGTGAAAGATTTTTTTATAAAGCCAGTCACTACATCATACCTTCACTCCCCCAGATTTTTTTTTTTTGATCTCCAGATTCCAGACAATATGCTTTCTAAAAACAAACCTTTCCTCTAAGTCAGGATAACTCTCCTAAAGTTAAAGTAGCACCCGACCCAGTATCACTGATCTGGAGGTCTTGCCCTTCACGTGGACAGGATGAGAGAAGGACAAGGAAAGGTATGAGGGGGAACAGAGAAAGCCTACAGTGAGGAAGATCTGGAAGGAAAACAGCATATGCTACAAACAGCTAACTACCTGACAGAAATTTTCAACTCAAAAAAGGAATATGGATACTCCTGAAACTCCTAGAGCAGAAGAGGACAGCTTAAGGAAGAAAAAAAGAGAAGCACAGTACTTTTTGCACAGACTGTGAACCTCTAAGTTAGTTTTCCTAGAAAAAGATTCAGGGTGAATAATATGATTCCAAATAAAAAAGCCAGTTATGCACCCTGACCTACGGATACCTGCAACTCAGCTAGAACCATCTAGTTGATGGAGTTGTAGAGTTTCTTATCACAGAAAGTACCAATACTTCTTTCAGGAATACTCTGAGGAATACTGATCCTGGCTAAGGTTTCCAGCTTCACTGATGCAATTCAGGCTTTTCCATCCGTGATCAAGAACCAGGCAGGCAGGACGTCCTATCCCCTCAGCCAAGACAGGGCTTCATGGCTCTTAAAGGAACACCATCCTCCCCTTGTTTCAAGGATTCCAGAACATTTTCCTGTCCATTTCTTATTTGCACCCCCTAAGGAAAGCTGAGAGGATACCACTTTTTCAGGGAGAAAAATGGGAGCTCAGAGAGGGTTAACTGGGCAAATGAGGGCTTCCCAGGTGGTGAAGTAGTAAAGAATTTGCCTGCAAGGCAGGAGATGTGGATTTGATCTCTGGGTCGGGAAGATTCCCTGGAGAAGGAAATGGCAGAACACTTGATTCTTACCTGAAAAATTCCATGAACAGAGGAGCCTGGCAGGCTACAGTCCATGGGGCCATAGAGTCAGACACGGGTGAGCACACAAATGTCACAGGGGTAGGTGAGAAGGCTGAGACGAAGCAGATTTCTGGCTCCCAGCCAGGGCTCTTTGGAGCTCCTCCTTCTTCTATAAGGCATGCCCACAGTATTGTAACTGGCTGAACTGATCCAGTTCAACAGTGAAGTCTCAAAGGCTGGCTCAAGACTGAAAAGACCCAAGGCACCGGAGCATGGTACATTTGGTGGTTACCAAGACTTTCCAGAGAAAGGGAAATGGGAGCCTAGAAATGCCCGGCCCCGCTTCTGACAAGCGGCCAGTCTTCCTTTCCTAAATTCCCCAAAGTGCAGCTTGGGCCAACTCTTACCATTATTTCTAAAGGGCATTTATTCCAAACCAACCTGAGCAAGAAGGGTGGGAAAACCACCCAGATTCCCAATTTGACATTTCTATCAAGTTTAAATGTCATCTTTCATTTGTGACCAAGGCACAGTCCCTCGCATGAGAACTAGACTATTACAACAAACCAAAGTTCATGGAAAGGAGGAAAAAGCAGTGACCTCCATAAAAATATCTGTGGGAAAAAGCTCTCTGAATATCTGACTAAATATTCCCATTACACACATAAAACCAATTCCGTGTCCTTTTTTGAGCAGGAAGTTACACTGCTCAAAAAGAATTTGAGTAAGAAAATCTACCCTGCAGCTAGGGAAGATGTTATACAACCCTCACTGTGACACACAGAATTTTTACTGCGAGTAACAGAAATAGAAAATCCCATGTGCAAACAAAGAACAACCTTAGCTTTCACCTTGTACTTGGGAGTAAATTCTCCCCAACAAAGACTGAACAGTCTTGAAATTTCTAAAACACTACAGCTGATTTTGTTTGGCAACAACTTCCTTCTTTGCTTCCCTTGTGGCTCACCTGCAATGTGCCTGCAATGTGGGAGATCTGGGTTCCATCCCTGGGTTGGGAAGATCCCCTGGAGAAGGGAAAGGCTACCCAATCCAGTATTCTGGCCTGGAGAATTCCATGGAGTCCATGGGGCCACAAAGAGTCAAGCCTGACTGAGCAACTTTCACTTCCATTTTCCTTTATTTTGCAATTAAAATATTTANGGTTGGGAAGATCCCCTGGAGAAGGGAAAGGCTACCCAATCCAGTATTCTGGCCTGGAGAATTCCATGGAGTCCATGGGGCCACAAAGAGTCAAGCCTGACTGAGCAACTTTCACTTCCATTTTCCTTTATTTTGCAATTAAAATATTTAGAAAGGTAGAGACACACACACAAATTTATGTTAGCTGAAGATGGATTACAAAATAGTACAGATGCCATGCTTAAACTATGTGAAAATCCAGATAAAACACCACACAAAACCAAAACCAGTGTAATCAGGGTGGCAGGATTATAGGTTATTTAATTCTTTAATGCTGCCACACCATCTTTTCCCTTCAACATCCTCTACTGCACACATCCGGACTGCTGGGATGGGCGTGGGGAACAGGTCACACACAAATCCTAATGCGAGGTCCCCATTTCTGCAGCCCACATCACTAGCATGGGCCACGGCCCCACAGTCCCAGACACTCCAGCCCTGTCCTGGATCCTGCAGGATTCAGCACAGGCTCTGTCACTACATCCACCCCTAGATCACTGCACATCTTTCCCGGGGTCCGTGCTCTCTGCCTGAAGCCATGTATTAGGGAGGACTCTAAAAAACAATAGCAAAATATGAACATATCGGCTTTAACAAATACTCAGGTACCACTGGCTATACGCTAGGCACGAGTGATATTAGGAGGCAGACACTCAGAGAGGTGACTGAACTTGTCCAAGGTCACACAGCTGGCAGATGGCAGAACCAGGATTCAAATCTAAGCAGTTCAGCTCCATTATCTGAGATTTAAACCAGGATACAAGCGAACACTGCAGCACAGGCTTATGACGAAAGGGGCTAAAAAGATGATGGTCTGGTTTTTCAATGGTTTATCTTCTTACAAATTATTTTAAAATGTTAAAGCTTTATATGTATACATCTGAACCCTCAAAACTACCATCAGACAAAGTCAGATATGGGAGGTAGGGTGGGGTCATAAGTAACCCTTACTGAATGATTATGCTATAGTCATTTTATTCCCCTATATGCAGTTTAAATAGTCCCAGTGTTTCATTCCTGGATGCCAGACTGGCACCACAAAAGAGGATGATTCTAAAAGGTTCCCTTCAGTTCTGAAAGCAAAGCACTGGCCAGAAGACATTTTAATGTGGCCATCGCCAGCCACAAGGACTTATTCTCACAAAACTCTAAGTCAGGGACTCACCCACCCATTCCAGGGGGCTCAGGTATGTTAGGTAGATGGTCACCAATAGCTAGTCAGGGACAGAGCCAGCAACCACACTGAGACCAAATCCAAAACCTGTGCCTATGCTCCCCCATCCCTAGAACCAATGTTAAGGATAAAAGAAAGGCACGACCTTCTTGTAATCATGAAATGAAATGACCAGCCATCCAATCCAGTCAGGCTGAGGCTTGGAGGCTGGAAATCCAAGTTGCTGATTCAGTCACAAGAGTTTGAGCTAGCAGCCTCCATGTCCAGGGAGGATCCTGCTTCCTGCTCATTCTGCTCCCCAAACAGGATACACAAATCCTTCAAAGATCTAGAGCTCAAGCCTGCTGCCATATCACATGGAGACAGGGGACTTGAACGTCAATCAGCCTGCCCAACCGCCTCCGTCCTCACTCCAGAACCCGGGCGAGAGTGGCTTTCCTAAATCCTTACCTCCAAGGCTGCTAACATCTGTTGCTTGGTCCTTGCCAGACCTTTTCAGGTTCTGCTCAGAAAGAGAGAGGGAGAGCTTGCAGCTAAGTGGTTCTGGGGGAGACAGGGAATACCTTCCAGTGCTCAGGGCAGACAGCTGAGTGATAAGGGAGTAAGTGCAGCATCTTGGTGGGGCCAGAAGAGTGGGACCGTACCTAGAGCTTGTTCCTTAATGGAAGCAAGAAGCAGTTCTTGTCAGGACTGGAGCTGGGGGGCCCCAAGATGCCCTCAACAATCTCACCTAGACAGAACATATGTCTGACATTTTCTGGTCTGTAAGTCAGAACAATGATCAACTGAATTCAAGGAATTTGGTTCATAAGTCAGCAGTAGTAGCTTCATGTTCAAAATTTAAAGGGAAAAGTATACATGATGAATCTATTCACCTGTATGTCCCCACTAGGTGACATTATACATCTATAGGTGACATTATACATCTAAGTGTCTGCAGGATAAGCTCTGATCCCCACTGATTACAGTTCCCCTAAAGCCCAATGTGGCTGATTTTCTCAAATGGTGTGTATTTAGCTGCTCAGTAATGTCTGACTCTTTGTGACCCCATAGACCATAGCCCATCAGGCTCCTCTATCCATGGAATTCTCCAGGCAAAAGAACTGGAGTGGATCAGTTCAGTTCAGTCGCTCAGTCGTGTCTGACTCTTTACGACACCTTGAATCGCAGCACACCAGGCCTCCCTGTCCATCACCATCTCCCGGAGTTCACTCAGACTCACGTCCATCGAGTCTGTGATGCCATCCGGCCATCTCATCCTCGGTCGTCCCCTTCTCCTCCTGCCCCCAATCCCTCCCAGCATCAAAGTCTTTTCCAATGAGTCAACTCTTCGCATGAGGTGGCCAAAGTACTGGAGTTTCAGCTTTAGCATCATTCCTTCCAAAGAAATCCCAGGGTTGATCTTCAGAATGGACTGGTTGGATCTCCTTGCAGTCCAAGGGACTCTCAAGAGTCTTCTCCAACACCATAGTTCAAAAGCATCAATTCTTCGTCACTCAGCCTTTTTCATAGTCCAACTCTCACATTCATACATGACCACAGGAAAAACCATAGCCTTGACTAGACAGACCTTAGTCAGCAAAGTAATGTCTCTGCTTTTGAATATGCTATCTAGGTTGGTCATAACTTTCCTTCCAAGGAGTAAGTGNGCATGTGAGATGAATGCAATTGTGCGGTCGTTTGAGCATTCTTTGGCATTGCCTTTCTTTGGGATTGGCATGAAAACTGATGTTTTCCAGTTCTGTGGCCACTGCTGAATTTTCCAAATTTGCTGGCATATTGAGTGCAGCACTTTCACAGCATCATCTTTCAGGATTTGAAACAGCTCAACTGGAATTCCATCACCTCCACTAGCTTTATTCGTAGTGACGCTTTCTAAGGCCCACTTGACTTCACATTCCAAGATGTCTGGCTCTAGATTAGTGACTGGAGTGGATAGCCATGCTCTCCTCCAGGGGATCTTCCTGACCCGGTGATCAAACCCAGGGCTCCCACATTCCAGGCAGATTCTTTACCATCTAGGCCACCAGGGAAGCCCCAGGGAAGTCTCAAGTGGTACTTACCATTTAAAATAAAATCAAACACTAAGATCATTCTCCACACAAACATGTTCAGATTTTCAGAAAAGGAGAAAGAAGAAAATTTAGTAAACAATGATAGGGATTAACCTTCCCAGAGGCCATCTTGCCCCTGCCTTTACTAAAACTGGTAAGGGTTCGAGATCTTCAGTGTATAAAACAAAGCTGGTAGATGTTTGAGGACAGGTATGCTCCAGACCCACCTGCACTTTGGAAAATTAGTATGGCACCTGGAGCCAAGTTAAACCCGAGTTAAATTCTGGTAATGCTACCCTACTACTAGCTGTGTGACCCAGAAGTTAGTTGACTTGTCTGAGCCTCAGCTTCCTCACCTGTGAAGTGATGATATAACCTGCCACACCAGGGTGCTGCCTAGTGTACAACAGGCATTCAGTATTTTTCTTTGATGGGTTTGGTTCCTCCACCAAACACTTTTTCTCAAGTTCTGTCGTTCACTGCCTCTTTATAAATATTCTCCCTCTAGAAACCCTTCTATCCATCACCTTAAATGTTACTCCAAAAGGAGGACCCCCCCCTCCCAAAAAAAACCGAAACCAACAGGGCTTCCCCGGTGGCTCAGTGATAAAGAATCCATCGGCCAATGCAAGAGAGGCACGGGTTCGACCCCTGATCCAGGAAGAGCGCACGTTCCGTGGAGTGAGCGAGCTTGTGTGCCACAACTGCTGAAGCCTGTGCTCCGCAAAAGAGGCCCCTGCAGTGAGAGGCCCACACCCTCCCCTGAAGAGTAGCCCCACGTGCCACAACTAGAGAAAAGCCCACACAGCAACGAAGACCCAGCACAGCCAAAAATACATAAATAACAGCAGCAGCAAAACAAGAAACCAAGGGTCACAGGCTGAGCCAGTTAACTCCAGATACTCAGTGCGCGTGGAGTCTCTCCTCCTGGGTCCTGCGTTCGCCTTGGATCGGCTGCCCACGTGCACTCCCCAGCAGCAGTGAGCCGCTTCTTCCTCTGCTCTCCACATCTGTGTTCCACCTCAGTAATGTCACCTCCTCCTCAGCTCTCCTCTGTTCCAATCAGGCTCTGCGGCTGGCGACTGTAGGAGCCCAAGGCCTTATTTCCTGCAGCTCCCAAATATCCCTGTTTCCCAACAACTCAGTCTTCAGCCCTTGCACACACACCCCTGCTCCTGCTGTGGCCACCGCCACCATGTGGCACTAAATATCCACAGCCTAAATATCCACCACCCCACAGCCTAAATATCACTGTGCTGGCTTCTAAAACGCCTCTTTCCTCCACTCCCAGAGCTCAGGGCCTCAAGGCCTCTGTCCCTCTTCTGTGAGACCTCTTGCCCAAGGATATGCCCCAGCCTCACCCCTCCATCTTCTCACTCGCATGCCCTCTAGTTCCTTTACGATGCTCTGTGCTCCCTCTGCAGCCCCTTCTCCCAGCACCCCCACCGCCACACCAGGGACACTTTCACCTCCGACCACAGCAAACAGTCTCTTCCAGACAGTTTCCCTCTGCCATCCGCAGAGTGCCCTCTGTCTGCCATGCCTTCCTGAAGAGCTTCTTCTACTCCTCAATTAGGTCAAGTGTCACTCCTGAAGCATCCAGGAGCGAGGGTACCCTCTGTGGTCAAGGTCTTCACCCTGCAACCCACTACCCTAGGTTGTAGCATCTGAGAGTTATTTGTTGAACAAACAGGTATTTTGGTCATCTGGTTGAGTTCCCTGAATATAGCTGTTTCGGTAGAAATTAGATTAAATAAATATACATGACCCTTCTCCAAAGAGATGACACTGGGAACTATATGTGTGCTGCTCAATGACCTATGTATTTATAGAAACCAGTCTCACTTTTTTAAGTACTTGAGTAGAAAACATGTAAAGGCTTTTTTAGACTTATAGGCGATAAGACTATTAGTAGTGAGTCCACATTAGACCTGGGAGGGCAGGGGCTAGATCTGAAGAGGTAAACGGTGGTGAAAGCCCCACTCAGGCCCACAGGCAGTCCTGCACCCACCTGAGTGGGAATGCAGGCATGTGGGATCCAGCAGAGAGTCTACGAAGGCTTCAACCCTCCACTAGCAGAGCATCCAGGCAATCCCCTCCATTCCAGCCCCAGAGGGACCTCCACACTCCTTTCTGATAGGGGGGTGGACCTCCAGCAATTGCTAGTTCCACCAAGGCCATAATAGCAGAGGGACAAAGTGAACGTGCCTAAACAAAGGCCCCTGGTACAGACTGAAAGCTTGGGGCGCCTATTTACCCAGGCGGGAAACCATTAGAAAAGAAATGCTGCAATGCAGGCAGGCATTTCCTGGGGCGCTCAACATGTTTTGGAAGTCCTTGTTAAGAGCCTGGACATGGGGATGGCTTGGGAAGTTTTCGTCAAGCTCTAGAACCTATGTACAAATCAGCATCATCTGGCAGGCTCTCAACAAGTCCTCAGAGAAATTCCTAGACTTCTCTCTGGCTCATCCATATGTTTGCTGAGTTGGGTTACATGGGATGTATTTCAATCTGGGTCCAACCAGGAGGCAGACACCACACCATAACTCAAGCAGGAGAAGTTTAAAAATATGATAATTGAGTAACTATAAAGACAGAACTATAACATATTATAATTGAGAACTATAAATGGCCTCCCTGGTGGCTCAGCGGTAACGAATCTCCTGCCAGTGCAGGAGACGCAGAAGACGAGGGTTCAATCCCCGGGTTGGGAAGATCCCCTGGAAGAGGGCATGGCAATCCACTCCAGTATTCTTGCCTGAAGAATCGCATGGAGAGGGAAGCCTGATGGACTATAGTCCATAAGGTTGCAAAAAAGTTGGACCTGATTTAGTGATTAAACAACAAAGATGGAATAGAACTCTAAAGGCTGCCTTATACTAGATGAAAGGTACCCCAAACAGGACAAACACGGAAGCAAGGTTTGTGTCTTGGTGAAGAAGGTACAGGAGGCAGTTCTTGGGTGCCCAGGATGGTCCAGTCACCTGAAAAGCAGGAATAACCCTCTAGGGTGCCGGTACAAAGCCTGAAATACAAGAATCCCCATGAGGAGGGAGACAGGAAGCAAACTTTGGAGACTGCTGGGAGCTAGGCGGAGAGAACGAGGGTGCAGAGGGAGTCCTGTCCACACAGGAAGTCCAGCTACCATTGGACCCAGGAGCTGGAGAGACCTCTCTCTGCAGGAGCTTAGCATGACAATGCATGGCCCGGACAGGAAGTGCTCAGGGCCACGGCTCAGGACAAACATACGTGGCCGGCTCTCTAGATGGTCAGGACTACCAGGCTCCCATATATACACGTGGGGACTGAGGAGAAGCAGCAACCTGGGCTGGGCCCAGGCTCCCCAGCCCATCACAGCCATGAGAGCTGCAGACAGGACAAGGGGGGCACACACTGCGGAAAGCTGCAGCCTACAAGCCCACGGGGAAACCAGCAGGCTCTGTAGGAGCCTGGTTTTAGATGCTGGAAAGCAGGAAGGAAAACCTCCTTCCTCCTGCAACATCCTCTTCAGAGCCCTCAACTTGAGAGAAGGCAAAGGAAAAATATGTGAAGAGCTCTGATCCATTTTCATAGATCAGACAACAAAGGGTGGACTGGGAGCTGACAGAGGATAGTTAAAAACTGGTACAAGTTAGAGATCTGTCTATCACCAACCTGAAGTCATTTCCAACCATGGAGATCATTATTTGAGTCTGAAGTTAGGTGGAAAGTATATAAAACATGGGTCCTGTACAGCGAACTAATAAATAATAAATACGTGACAGTACATTTGTCAACAGCAGAGGATGAGGCAGGACCTGAGTGGAGCTTCAAACAGGGTAGATTTCAGACAAGTGAGGAGAAGCAGGGCAGGCAAGCGGTGAGGTGGGGCTACAGAGTGTCTGCTAGTAGAGCAGCAGCCAGTCTGTGGCCAGGAAGGTGCTGAGGCGACTGGAGAAAGCAGATAAGCCCAAGGGCTCTGGGCTCTCCATGGGATAAGCGTGCACCATGCCTATATCTAAGTAACAAGTGCTGTTGCCAGAGAGATAGCCACAATGTGCTTTCACGGCCCTTCTATCTTAAAAAAAAAAAAAAAAAAAAAAAACACACACACACACACACACAAAAAAAAACCTGACTAAATCACACAGGAATCTGAAATAAGGGAAAAAATAAAGACCAGCTCCAAATTTGACCTCCAAGTTCATTACAAAGACAATTGGCTATTGTGTTCAGAGATTTAATTTTTGTAAAGCAGATTTGGACAGGGGAAGGCAGCATGATCTGAGTGACTCACCTTCTATCATGCATGCATGCTCAGTTGCTTCAGTCATGTCCGACTCTTTGTGATCCCATGGACTGTAGCCTGCCAGGCTCCTGTGTCCATGGGATTCTCCAGGCAAGAATACCTGAGTGGGTTGCCATGCCGTCCTCCAGGGGATCTTCCCGACCCAGAGATTAATCCTGCATCTCCTGCACTGCAGGCGGATTCTTTACCCACTAAGCCACCAACAGATCTCTAAAGTACCCCTGAAGGAGTACAGGCATTTGGCCTGTCTTCCTTGTAGCTCAAATGTTAAAGAATCTGCCTGCAACGCAGGAGACCCAGGTTCTATCCCTGGGTCAGGAAGATCCTCTAGAGGAGGGCATGGAAATCCACTCCAGTCAGTATTCTTGCCTGGAGAATCCCATGGACAGAGGAGCCTGGCAGGCTGCAGACCATGGGATTGTAAAGAGTCAGACACAACTGAGCGAGTAACACTACTACCACCCAATCACTAACCCATGAGTTGTTTCTGACTTTCCCTGCTGCTGCTGCTGCTGCTAGTCGCTTTACTCGTGTCCTCGACTCTGCAATCCGATAGACGGCAGCCCACCAGTCTCCCTCATCCCTGGGATTCTCCAGGCAAGAACACTGGAGTGGGTTGCCATTTCCTTCTCCAATGCATGAAACTGAAAAGTGAAAGTGAAGTCGCTCAGTCGTGTCTGACTCTTAGCAACCTCATGGACTACAGCCCACCAGACTCCTCTGTCCATGGGATTGTCCAGGCAAGAGTACTGGAGTGGGGTGCCATTGCCTTCTCTGGACTTTCCCTATAATTGGGAGAAAGAAAAAAATCTGATGAACAACCTCATTTGTGTGTCTTTGTACACTGTCTTATTATTTCCTTTGAAAAAAATTACAAAGAGAACAATCAAGTTATTCCATGTCCTTCCTCATCAAAAAAAAAAAAAAAAAGCCAGACTGTATAACACCAGAGAGCACAGAGGTCTCCACACTGACTGTGGACCTTGTCCTTCTTTTAAATCTTCACACAAAAACAACCTCTGCATTAACTGACCCCTCGTCATTACTGTACCTCCCTCCTGACTTCCCACTCCTCACACCCTTTGCCCATTTTTTGTCAGGATTTTCTCAACTAACAGTCACAAAGCTCAAAAACATAAAACCATTAGCCTGAGGTTACAAAGCTAATCTGAGTAGAGCCAGGACTTGGACCTTGGACCCTGACCCCAAGTCTAAACTCTTACTCCTTCTACCACACAACCTTGTTGCTCAGATTTCAAGAATCCTCAAATAAAGCTGCAATTAAAAAAAAAAAGACTTAGGAAGTGAAGTCACTGCATTTGTGGATACCCAGGAACATGCAGGTAGTTCCAAAGAAAGCCAGGCAGTCAAGTTTTTTGAGAAGCATGAGAAAGGAATAATATAGACAAAATCTGCAGCTGGGAGCCGGTCCCTGGTTGAAGGTGCCCAAAGATCCTGGTCCGCTCGGGCGGGCACCGCCCCTGCTGAGGGTGGAGTCCCTGCCGCCTGCGTGGCAGGTGTTAATCCACACTGAGGAATAAGAGACTGGCAGCGCTTGCACTGGCCTAGTCTAACAAACCTGTTGGGCAAACCCTTTTGTCAAGAGCTTTTACAAAGAGAAAATGCTGCCTTTCCTTGCCCTTCCCTTCACTCTGGCACCACAGCCAGAAACAGTAGGGATTCCAGCCTGGTCATCCCACCGGCCACCTGCCAGAGGTGAGCTCCCAGCCGGCTGGCAGCCCAGCTCCCCAGGCTCTGTGGGGAAGGGACACTAGTCTGCATCCAAAAAAAAAAAAAAATGGTGACGGAAGAGCAATGTTGACCACAAACTGTACCCTCTCTCCAGAACATGCACGTGCAATCCGCACACAGACCCTACCCTGAGTTTGTTGCCCACAGAAGCTATAAGGATTTCTCTTCCAGGGCCTTAGACCTCAGGGACTCCAACCTTCTCCTGCAGAGAAGAGGAAATCAAGGGACCGGAAGGCGCAGAGCCTCGCCCAAGGTCAGCACAGGGAGGAGGCCAGCACTGAGAATCACCATCACTGACAAAGTCGTCTTCTCACAGCGTTGATTCTGGGCTATCAACATAAAAAACACCACAGCACCTCCTGAGGCGCCTTCCCTGAACAGAAACACCCCCACACCCCATACCCCGGCCTCCCCCGCCCGTGGTTTTCCTACTTCCTCTTTGCGACTTAACACTAAATACACATTTATCTGACTTATCACACCTCGTGGGGAAGGAGTCTGACACACCTCACAGGGCACGTGGGCATTAGGAGCAGGAGCTGGGCCATTCCATCTCTGTCTAGTGTCTGGCTGACGACAGTAAAACTTGAGGACAAGAAGGACATAACCAGGGAGGGGCAGTAAAGGAACAAGGACTAAATAAAAGTTTTATTCGTTCATCGTTTTCCTCTTTTGCTCCACACAAAGCATTGTGGAGTCATTTCACACACAGGCCCTGTATCTCCTGGTCCCCCAGAGACCCTCCCTGGCCCCTGACTGTCTGTGTGTCAGGCCAGGCCACTTTTCTTCACAACTATCATCCTGGGGTTTCCCCTCCGTGCCTCATCCACGAGGACATCATCACTGGGTGTCATCTCAACGCAGGACATCACCTAAGAATCCCAGGAGGACTTCCCTGGAGGGCCAGCCATTAGGAATCCACCTGCCAAGGCAGGGGGCATGGGTTCGATCCCTAGTCCAGGAAGATTCCACGTGCCACGGGGCAGCTAAGCCCAAGTGCCACAATCACTGAGCCTGCGAGCCCTGGAGTCTGTGCTCTGCAACGAGAGAAGCCACTGCAATGAGAAGCCCGTGCAGGCAACTAGAGAGTAGCCCCGGCTCACCCCAGCTAGAGAAAGGCCTCACATAGCAACAAAGACCCACTGTAGTCAAAAGTAAATAAATAATAATTTTAAGTTGTTTTTAATTAAAAAAAAAATCTCTGGAAACATCTGTCTCATACGATTAAGCACATCTGTAAACAAACACAGGTCCAAGGGATGGGGAAAAGGTAATTAAAAATTAATAAAAATACTGGACCGGAAACTAAGTTATCATCATTTCACATGAAGTATATAAACTAAGTCATCAATCTGGCCTTGGGTAAGTGCTTCTGGAAACAAGCAGTCGTCAGCCATGGCCTGCCGGTCTAGGTGGACAGAGATGGGGGGTGGAGAGAATCTGGTGCTTGCTCTGTGGGCTCCTGTCTACAGGTATTCAGAGAGGAAAGCTGGTGAAATCAACTGAGAATGAATATTTTCACCTATCACTGAAAAGAGATTATTGTCATTTTACGTAGTAAAATACATGAAAAACTCAAAGACTAATTTAACAAAATCAAAACCTGACTCTCCTCAAAGTTTCTGGACTGACTTTCAAAATCATATCATTCCTCACCACTTAATTTCACGGACAGTAATAAATGACCATAAAGTAAAACTTTTAGATTTTTAAGACAATCACTTTAATGTTAAGCATTTGAGCAGCCAAATTCAATCTACCACCATCACAGAGATTCACCTGTATCACTTCCAAAAGGTACTCTGGGCTGTGCTGTGCTTAGTCGCTCAGTCATGTCTGACTTTTTGCAACCCCATAGACTGCAGCCAGCCAGGCTCTTTGGTCCACTGGGATTCTCCAGGCAAGAATACTGGAGTGGGTTGCCATGCTCTCTCCCAGGCAAAAAGTACAAACTTTCAAATCAACCAATGCCCTTCCCAATTCTATTAAATTTGGTAATTCTTGCCCCCATGAATTGTAGGGTTTGAAAGCATCTCCATCAACTCTTGCAAAACCAAAGTTTACATCTGTTTACATTTATCTCCAAAATAAAAATATAATCTCCCAAAATAAATATTGTTTGAACATGCTGCAATTTGGGACTGCATTAATACTAGTGACATTCACTGTGTTTAACTTAAGTAATTTAATAAATTGCCTTGGGAAGTCTCAATTTCTTGGCTGTTTGTATGAAGGTTTCCCAGTGACAAATTTCCTTAAAGAGTATTTCGCCTTGGGTACAATGATGGGGACACCAATGAGCATAAAGTACCATGCTTCAGGCTCCAGGATTCCCTGCTTAAACATTTGGAGTCTCTTAAAGAAGCAGCTTTGAGATAACTGCCCGAATCACTCAGAATTGTGATTGCCATGTAGTGAACAGTACGAGCCTGGACTCAGTAACACTGGTCCATTTGCCTGGAAGTGTGCCCAAGGCCCAACAGTAAGACACAACTTTGCAACTAAACCACAACAAAAAGAATGTTGCCTACAGCCTGAAATATGCAGGATAGCCTATTCTCAAAGCTCTAACCCTTAAAGGCATAACTTCCTAATCATGCAAAGATAAAAAGTTGCAGAACAGAGAATACCTTTGTCTTGCTGAAGGTTTGCAGGAGCATCATGAACTTTAAGACACCTATGTGGACAGCTGCAAGAACAAGGGATTCTGACACCAAGAAGTCTGCAATAACCTACCACATCCTCTCCCCTTTTACTATGAAAGAAAGCCCAAATTCTAACTTGGGTAAGATGATTCTCTGGGACACCAGCCCACCTTCCCATATAAAGTCACTACCCCTTGCCTCAGCATCTTGTCTCTCAATTGACTGCCCTGTCATGTAGTGAACAGTACAAGCTTGGACTCAGTAACACTGATCCATGTGCCTGGATGTATGCCAAAGACCCAAGGGGATATACAATGGTTACTGAGATGTCCTTATTTTACAGATAAATGATCTGCTTCCAGAAACTTATTCAAGGTTCCCAAGATAGAGAGTGGAGGGAGGGGGCATAAACAGGGACCCCATATGGGCTGCTCCCAGCCTGCAAGTCCATCTAAGCTACTGCCAAACTTGAATTCAGGCACAGAGCTGCAGGGTTGGCAGAGCCAGGACAGAGGAGCGTGACGCAGCCCTTCCTCCTTAAGCACTCTCACAAAGACCCCATCCGAGACCCAAGCATGCCATTCTCAAAACCTCCTGGGACACAGCACCCCTTAAAAACAACTGTGGTCCTCATCCACACCACAGCTCATGCTGGCTTCTCCCAGCCAGAAATATCCATTCTCTTACTTCTCAATCCTCCCCCCAGGCTTAAAGGTACAGGTTCAAATCCCACCTCCTCCTCCATGAGGACAGGCTCAGTTCCCCTAGTGCACTGTATTTAATCTACTCTCCTTCTAGCATTTGGGATTCCCCAAAATTGAAGCCCCTCAAACGGAGTACCAGGAGCTAGTTATCCAGAACCACCCCACCTCCAGCAACATGTCCCAACTGAACAGTGCCAGGTGAGCTGAGAGCCATTCTCCTCAACCCTGAGGGGAGGCATGAACAAGAGGCTCCCCAACCTACAGGCTGTAACTGTGAGGTCAAAGCACCCCAAATGGTGAGTGCCAGGCTCTGCCGCTTGCACACAGCACATCCAATTAAAATGCAAGCCCCCTGGGATTCCACTTCTCCTGAGTCAGGGGCAGTCTCATCCCAGAAGACAACCTTTCTAGTGATAAGTGGCCCTGGGGTGGCAACTTTAGGACAGGATACCAAACAAGCACAGTGGTTCCCTCTCTTCCAGCCTCCATCTCCCAGATTTCTTTCCTCCCTCTTCTCCGTTTCTCAAATGTTGGTTAATTGTCAACAAGTTACTAACAGGTGCATGAGGACTGTTTTTAGGTTTTTTAAATATCAAAATAAATCAGATGGATTTAAAATATACATCCTCAAAACAGTGACATTTTGGCCTTTTGTCCAAATGTTCTATTAAAGGAAAAGCTGTTCAACCAAGACTTAATGTGTACATATTTAAAGAAGGGATGAAATAGTAACATCGCTTTCTCTGGCCACCTGCCAAGAAAAATTTGTGTTGCCAAAATAAAAGAGAACATGTTGTTTGCTTAATATATGAGCACACTGCTGAGCAGCTTAGAAATTGGGCCTCTTTAACCAAGCAGTTTAAACCACTCAGTTTTATTGTATTTTTACTGGAATATAGTTGATTTACAATGTTGTGTTAGTTTCAGGTGTACAGCAAGGAGAATCCATTATACATATATCCACTCTTTTCTTATATTCCTTTCCCCTATAGGTCACCGCAGAGTGTCAAATAGAGCTCCCTGTGCTACACACAGTAGGTCCATCTATTTTGTATCTGCTGCTGCTGCTGCTGCTAAGTCGCTTCAGTCGTGTCCGACTCTATGCGACCCCACAGATGGCAGCCTACCAGGCTCCCCGGTCCCTGGGATTCTCCAGGCAAGAACACTGGAGTGGGTTCCCATTTCCTTCCAGTAGTGTGTATATTATTTCCCTGTAGCTCAAATGGTAAAGAATCTGCCTGTGATGCAGAAGATGAGGGTTCAATCCCTGCATGAGGGAAGATCCTCTGGAGAAGGGCATGGCAACCCACTCCAGTATTCTTGCCTGGAGAACTCCATGGACAGAGAAACCTGGTGGGCTACGGTCCGTGGGGACGCAAAGAGTCGGACACGACTGAGCAACTACACACACACAGTGTGCATATGTCAATCCTGATCTCTCAGTTTATCCCTCCACCCCCTTACCCCTTGGGAACCATAAGTTTGTTTCCTTAAATCACCTAATCACCTAATTTTAAGTGTCTCTGTGAATGTCACCTTCATATACCATAGATTACCACCACCTCCTTGAAAACGTCTTGGACACAGCAATCCAGGCATTTCTCAGTGCCATATGTACCCTCTGCTCACTCCTTTCTGCCTCGAGATGTCCAGTCACTCCCAGAACATCCACCATCTCTATACCGATGACTCCCAATTCCACGATCCCTACACCAATGACTCCCAATTCCACCATCTCTACACTGATGACTCACACCTGGAGGGCCACATGAGCTTGCCCTCTCACTCTCGCTGGTGCCCACATAGCATTTCAGTCGCCTATGGGGCAGGGACCAAAAAGGGGAGACCATCTTGCTGAAACCAGTGATGGCTCCCTGGGGCTTCATTATGTCACTCTCTGTATCTGCACTTGTTTAAAAGTTTCTATTATAAAGAGGCTTTTTTTTTTTTTTTTAAGAGGATCCATCAGAACCTTGAAAAAATTCAAAAGAGAGAAGCAGTCAGTTAAAAATAGAGAGATATTCATGAGAGATATTTTAAGTTCATTTGAAGAAAAATAACTCCTTATGTCATGAAGGGAGAAGAAAAATAAAAGGGATGCATCTCATTTACTTTAAAGAATAAAACCTACATTAAGTTCCTTATAAACAAGCATCAAATTTAGCCATAAAATAAAAAATGTAAAATACATGTTATTAGTTCCAAATGTTAAATAATAGAGAGAGGATGGTATTTGTAACAAACCCACTTTGACCCTTTCATTGTTAGGTACACAGACTTGATCCTGAAAACAACACCAGGCTTCCCACTGAACAATCTACACCCAGACACGAAGCTGGTTTTTGTTTTGCCTTTTTTAAAAAACAACTGTGTTACTTCCTGATCAGGATTCAAAAAAAACAAGAAGCACTTTAAGAAGCATTTGGATGTTAAGTGCTTTTCAAAGAAAATAAACAACAACAGAATTCTGAAGCACAAATTATAAGCCTTAGCAAGTTTATGGTCCATGGAAATAACCTTACTGGAGTGTTAACACTTTCTTATTGGTGGCTGCATAGGATTCAAGCAATCCACACATAAGCCTGGCTGCGCAGGTTTTCTCTTATTATGCAGGAGGTGGGGATGAGGAGGGAACAAGCTAAGTGGGTTGCCATGGATACAAAGATACTTAATATCAGCTCAGGGACCAAAACCTGCTTCTAGCTCTCCACATGGACCAGTCTCCCTTCTCAGTAAGCCACTCCCCACCCCACAAGATGGCCCTCCCCTGCGACAGCCCCTGCTGCTGCCTCGGCTCCTGTATCAGTGACAGTCCCCACTCATCCCCCACCTCAACGTGTTCCCTCTCCGGTGGCTCCAGGCACAGGCTGCACTTGCCCTTCTCCATCAACTTCCAGAAAATGGTCTCCGCCTCACCACACCCCTTTGTTGTGTCTCGACTTTCCCATCCCCTTCACCCTCTGGAAACGTCAGAGTCCACAGCCTCTCCCGGCTTCCCAGTGCACCTAACACTGCTGGCCACCACTCCTACCCCACCACAAGTTCAAGACCATCTCCTATCCCCGATTCCCTACTGGTTCTTGTGCATCTTGGCAGCCTCTGATCCTGGCCCCATCGCCCCAGGTGGGCCCTCTCCACAGTTCTGGGCTCAGGCCTACGCTGGGTCTTCCTTCACCTTACACTCCTGTCCTCCAGGCCCTCTGCCACACACTACAGCCTCCGGTGTCCTGCTCAGAAACGTCCAGATGTTCTCGGGTGTGGAGCCCACTTCCTTCACACCTGCCTTCCAATCTCCAGCCATCCTCTATGAGAATCTTTTTCTCTCTCACTTTCAAATAAATCTCACATACACACACACACTTTAATGCTGTACCATCCCTGACCTGGTTTGGGCCCTCAGTCTTCAAATAAATCACACACACACACACACACACACTTTAATACTGTACCATCCCTGACCTGGTTTGGGCCCTCAGTCTTCCACCAGCAAGACCAATGAAGTGACCTAATTTAACACATATCAAGCATCTACTTAAACCAAGCAATGTTTCAAACAGACCAAGAAGAATGAAGTTATGTGGCTGATTATCACAAGGTTGATAGTGCTTAGACGAAATAGAAGGCACAGTACGGGAGAAAGGAAGGACAGGGTTAGAGATAGCCTCTCTTTTCAGAGAGTGGGTTGCGGGGCAGGAGCGAGGGGAGGCAATTCCAAGAAGAGGGGACAGCCGATGTAAAGGCCAGAGACAGGACAGCCCGAAGGCCAGCATGGCTGCAGAGACGAGCGGGGGGAGCGCTAATGTCACCAGGTCCAAACTCGTTCTCCTCGTCACCACACAGGCCAGTAAATCCAAGAGACGAGGTGTCGGGCCAAGGAACACGACTTTATTCGGAGAGCCGGCTGACCAGGAAGATGGCAGACTAAAGTCTCAAATAACCATCTTGTCAGGTTTGGATGCCAGCTTCTTTTATGGATCCGAGATGTGGGGAGGGAGGGGAGGAAACAAAGTAGAAAGGCAAACATCTTCTGGAATGGCAAGCCTCGAACAGGGGGATGTGTTAATTTCTTCCTTCCCACCATCTCCAGGTGAACAAAGGCACTCTAGGTTAACAGTCAGGCAGAGGGGCAGGTTTCTCCGAGACAGGCCATCATGTATGACAAAAGCAACGGAAAGCAAGTCAAAGAAACGGTTTCAACGCAGCATCAGAATTGACTTCCAGCTGCAACACTAGAAGAGGAGGTGAGCTGAACCAAGGGCCCAACAGGTGGCGGAGAGTTGGCTTTACTGAGGGAGACCTGGGGCCACCACAGGGTTCCAAGTAAAGAAGTTATGTAACACAGTTTCCGTTTTTAAAGATGCCCCCAGCTTCTTCCTGAAAACAGGCTGTGTGGGGCAAACAGGAAGCAGGGAGCCCCATTAGGAGACCAGGAAATGACCTGGGCCCACAGTCACAACTCCCTCACACCCACCTCTCTGGCTCAAGCTCATCTTCCTGGTAAACGCAAGCCTTACCATGACATGTCCTCCTGTCCTCTCTGCAAGGACTTTCCATGGCTCCCCACGACCTCCCTGACCAGGCACCGCTTCTTCCCATGGTCATCAAGGCTGCATGGTGTCCTATGACCTCTCCCTAAAGGACCCTGCCCTCCAAACCCACGGGATCACCCGCTACTTCCCTGAAAAAGGGCCACAAGCCTGCCATCCCCACCGCCTCTACCCACCTTTCTCTGCCCCTGAGTTATTTATTCATCCATCAAGGCTAAGCCCCAGCTCAACTTCCTCTGGAGCCTCTCTGGGCTGCCCCCAACTCTGCACTCTTCTTGCACCTCTCTCTATCAGAGTGCTCCTTCAACAGTTTCTGGTTAGAGTTCCAACCAGATTGCTAACTCCTTGATGGCAAGCACTGTGCCTGGCCCATTGAGGAATACACAAGGAGCCAAGCATTGTGCTAGACATCCACCAAGTGCTCACTCCCTGCGGGCTGGCTAAGTGAACAAAGTGACCCTTTTGTTATAAGTCATTTTGAGATCTTGGGTGGTAGGTGGTAGGATTGTCCAAGGACAGGTTTTCCCCCTTGGCCACTGTAATCTGGAGACCAGGGGTCTCCATGATGGAGCCTCTGGGGACTGCACGGTCCAGACACAAGTAGGGCCAGAGTGAGGATGGACCTGAATCCAGGCCTTCAAAACCTTCTGTCCTCTCAGCCAGGCACCACTAGCAAGGCCCATACAATCTGCTTTATATTTGACTCAAGCATTGGCAACTAAAGCTTCTCCTAGTCTCATTCTGCAAGTATACAGATGTAGAAAAAAAGCACCTAGAAGGATCTCAACCAATTAACAGCAATTAATAGTATTAAGAGATGGAATTAACTTCATTCTCTTCACTTGATTGCTTCCCTAAATAAACATAACAAAAAAAGTCTTTTAGAAAGAATGCCATAGTACCATCAAGATACACTTTAAAAATGGTTTTCCAAAAATACAAAGTATATATATATATTTTTAAAAAGCACAAACATTGGCAACATGAGACCACTGAATATACAATATCATTCATAAAGGAAGACTATAAAACTTGAAACTGTTTTAAATGGGTTGTCTGAAGCATCCAACTACTGGCCCTGTGCTTTCACTCTGAAATAATTATTTTACAAAACGTAAGGCAGTAAAATATTGTTCTGGATACCCTGGGCACTTAATGATGTCTCTTATCTAAATCAAACTCTTCCACGGGTTTCACAGACATGTGTGAACCAGCTGTCATCACTGCGTCTTAGCTCACATCACACAGGTGACTAATCAGCTCTAAAAGGGACATTTCAAAGACTGTTATTTTATGACTTACAGAGGAAATATCAAAAATGATAGGCGATCAACAAATAATAGGTCCCATTTAAGCTGAATGCTACAACAGCAACGTGTTGACTCAACAAAGATCTGGCTTCTAACTTTCAGTAGAAGACCTATACAGCTTTTATTTAGTGAAACTGTATTAAAACAGAAGATACAGTTGCTTTAGTTACCATCTTTTTAAAGAAATAAAAGGAGGACAAAGAAAACTGTATGTCAGGCACAGTGCTAGGTACTTTAAGTGTGTCATCAAATTAATTTTCTTAGCAAATCTGAGGTAATCTCCCCTATTTCTCTAATGAGGAAACTGAGGCTTAGAGTAATTGTCACACAGTAATCACATCAGAGTAAGTGGCAAAAATGAAACTCAAATCCAGGTCTGTCTCACAAGACTACACACTGTGTCAGTCTGGAAATGCCACTTAAATGGAGTTTAAGAACAGGCAAAACCAACATATGATGATATGCATCACATCTAAGATGATGTAAGTCAGAATAATGGTTCCCTCTAGGGGCTGGCGGGGAAGGCAATGGCACCCCACCCCAGTACTCTTGCCTGGAAAATCCAATGGACGGAGGAGCCTGGTGGGCTGCAGTCCATGGGGTCGCTAACAGTCAGACAGACTGAGCAACTTCACTTTCACTTTTCTCTTTCATGCATTGGAGAAGGAAATGGCAACCCACTCCAGTATTCTTGCCTGGAGAATCCCAGGGATGGGGGAGCCTGGTGGGCTGCCGTCTATGGGGTCACACAGAATCGGACACGAATGAAGTGACGTAGCAGTAGCAGCAGCAGCTAGGGGCTGGAGACTGACTAGAAAGTGGCACAGGGACCTTCTGGGGTACTGAAATAATTTTCTTGACTTAGCAGTGGACACACATGAGCTGCACCCTTAATATTAGAGCACTTTACATACTTTAAGGGTTTCCCAGGTGGCTTAGCAGTAATCCATCTGTCAATGCAGGAGACACGGGTTCAATCCCTGAGTGGGGAAGATCCCCTAGAGACAGAAATGGCAATCCATTCCAGTATTCTTGTCTGGGAAATCCCATGGACAGAGGAGCCTGGAGGGCTACAGTCCATGGGTTCCCAGAAAGTTGCACATGGCTTAGCAACTAAACATCACCACTACCTCCAAGTTCATGCTCTTTAACCACTAAATGTCACACAGCCACTTGACAGAACTGACCACACTAGAATTGACTCCCTTGGACAGTCGGTTTTTCAAAACATTTTGGTACATGAAGTACATCCTAATTCCAGAGTGGAGGCATTAGAACAATAAATCTATTTTTAAATGTTACAGAATGAAAAGTAGAAAGTATCAATTTCCTTACTACTGGGAATTTCCCCTCTGTAGCCACATCAGAATGAAATTAATTTTAAACCTTGCTCTAAAGGAATGTTCATAGATGCAGAGAAAGTAATTTGTAACAAAATCCTTAGAGTTATCTATGCTGCTGCTGCTGCTAAGTTGCTTCAGTCTTCAGTCATGTCCGACTCTATGCGAACCCACAGATGGCCTCCTAAATAAAACTACACAAAATATTTCAAGACATACGTTGTAACTTTATCAACAGTGCTAACCCCCAAAAGAAGTTTGGATTTTGTTACAAAAACTAAGACAAGGCAAGAAGACAAAGTTGGTGGGCAAAGAGCATAAAACTCACAGTAGGGGCATTAAGGCAGTGAGTGTAAAATCTCAATGCAAGTTGTAACAGAAAACTCAAACAACTTTTCCCAGCAGTAAAGTCACTGTGCCACGTATGTCCGATTAATAAACTCTCCATCAAGTAACAAGTTCTTCCCACCAAAGCTTTGTTCAGACTAGCAAAGCCTCATCACCAGCTGGTGATGATGAAATTGTTACATCAATTTGCTCCAAGCCTTACCCCACACATCCATGTTCCTCTTTAGTCACGAGGTAATTGCCTCTCCTGAGAGAGGAATTTATTCACCCACAATTTGGAGACAGTTTGGCAAGCATCTAGTTACAGTTATCCCATCTCGGGGGAAGTGGGGAGGGACAGCTGACTCCACACGTGTTGGGTGTAAGTCTTTACTAGGTGCCATGGATTATGCAAGCCAGGAAACTCAACCTTCAAATTCAGAGCCCAGCTTAATTCATGTTTTAACAACCTGTACACACCAAAAAGGCCAGGCAATTGACTGAAATGATTTTAATTCCTCCTGAGTATTTGCAAATAAGACGAAAAGGACTTTATAATTTTTCAGCATTGGTAACTCATGCATCGCTGTTGGGCACGCTGCCAGATTACATAACCCAATATTATCCCAGATGCAAGAACTGCAACATTTGTAAAAGTAACCATTTGCATGTATTAATTTTTAAAGTCTTTAAGAACCTGCCTAATAAAACTGTTAAAAAAAAAAAAGGAAAGAAAACCTAAGTAGAGTCAAATATGGCCAATTAAGCCTGAGTTCGATACCTGAGTTGGGAGGATACCCTGGAAGAGGGCAAGGCAACCCACTCCAGTATTCTACCTGGAGAATTCCTGGGACAGAGGAGTCTGATGGGCTGCAGTTCATGGGGTCGCAGAGAGCTGTAAACTGAGCGACTAGGCACAGCCAAGAGGCCAGCTATATTGAATGAAAAGCACTGACCCAGTATGTTATGAACAGGGTGTGCCTTAAATACATTCACAGCCCTGGTTCAGCATTCCTAAATTATGCAGTTCATGGGGTCCCAAAGAGTCGGACACGACTGAGCGACTGAACTGAAATTATGGTTGGGGGGAAAAAACCAAAAAAAACACAGCATTGTCAGAAAACATTAAAACTTTGAAGTTTTGAAGGGGAACCTTCAAATATGTCAGTTTGACACAATGATTATTTTGAATTAAAGTTACTTGAGAGACCAGCCAGTGTAAGGACACACTGACTCCCTCTGTTCCCCTGAAAGCAGATCAATGTTCCATAACAAGGTACCCTCCCTGCACCAGGAGGGTAGAAGGCATTCTTATCACCAGAGATAGGGAATTCAGGGCTGAGAAGGTTGCACAAACAAACCTTGTTACTCCTTTGCTGATTAGTTACCCTAAACCCAAACCCCTTTGTTTTGTCAATTCTTCACAAATTTGTTTCCTTGTCGAAAAGGTATGAAAGCTGCCTGCTGCGGTCACTTCTTTGGGTCGCATGTTTTTAATCCCTGTACATAGAAATGTTTTTCTCCGATTAATCTGTCCGAGATCAATTTAATTATTAGATCAGCCAAAGAACTTAGAAGGGAAAAAAAATTTTCCTCTCCTACAGTTTCAAAGTTTGTGAAACAAAGGATTCACTTTTTCGCTTAACCCTGCATCAGCTGAAAAAGTCCCAGACATTTCTACCCAGAACATCTTAGTTTTATACCAACAATGCATCAGGTAAGATAAAGCAAAATGATTATTAACTTTTTTGGATTCTCATTCATTTCCTAGTGTAACCTTAAAAAAAAAAATAGCCACACATCTGAGTAAATTGTACAATGAAAAATCAACCATGAATTATCAGTTTCACTTTCTTATTTTTAGCAAACCTTTAGCATCTCAAAGAAATCTAAATTGTGGGCTTAAAAAGCAAAAAAAAAAAAAAAAAAAAAAACCAAGGAAATCTTCAAAATTACAAGCCACCTATGTACACTCAACTCTCCATCAGAACCCAGAAAAAAATTTATAACTTTTACAAGCATATTATGCTTATTTTCCTCAAAAGATTACCTCATTCCCTGGATTTCAAAAACTATCTGCCATCTGCCAAATTTGGCTGATTTCAGTCTCCAACAAATCTAAACGGTTACTGTTTTTGTTAAAGGGAAGTTGGCGCCTGGAGAAACTTCTGTACTGATTATACAATGACCACCACTTACTAAGCATTTCTTAATACCCCATGATGGGTTTCCCAAGTGGCTCAGTGATAAAAGAATCCGCCTGCCAACGCAGAAGCCACAGGAGACCTAGGTTCGATCCCTGGGTTGGGAGGATCACTTGGAGGAGGAAATGGCAACTGAATCCAGCATTCTTGCTGGGATAGTCCCATGGACAGAGGAGCCTGGTGGGCTACCTGCAGTCCATGGCTTCCACTGACTCTCACAAAGAATGAGACAACACTGAGCAACTAAGAACACACACAACCCCTCACGATGTAGGGCGAGGAGTCTGGCAAACATCATCCTGTTGTTGTTTGTGTGGGATTCTTCCCTGGTCTTAAAATCTAATCTGGTTTAAGAGCTCTGGGACTCTGTGTGACACTCTCCCAAATTCCACCAAGCTTATTAATAACTTCTATTCAAAAGAAGGTGGCTTCCCTGGTGGCTCAGACGGTAAAGAATCTGCCTGCAATTCAAAAGAAACAGAAGAGGGAACTAGGACTGGGGGAAGAAGTGACGGCCGTACCCTCCCTCCAGGTCAGCCGTCAGATCCACAAGGGAGAAACCATGAGACCTCAGGGCTGAGCTGGGCTGGGTCTCCGCCTTCCTAGTTCCAGTCCAGGCCCTATCGGCCACCTCTTTAACTATCCCCTTACCTCCCGCGGCTACATTACACTGGAAGGATTTGTTATAACAAGTAGAAGCCCATATTCACCAACTGCCTTTGCAATCGGAAAATCTACAGCAAGGCTACAAGAGAGCGGCAGGAGACTGGTAGAATTGTTGCAAACTACCGTTCTGCGAAGTTAGGGAGATTCAGGAGGCCATGGGTGGAGAGCAGGGGAGAAAAGACAAATCACACCTCTGTTTTAAGGAGAAGGAGCCTCCTTTTCAGTCCAGGTTTAAAATTATTTTAAAATACATTATTTTCAGAGATCTGTTTTCATGTCGTGACACTCGTGCTGAGTATCTCGGCCGCTCCTCCTCACTTGATGGGGAGAAAGTGGGTTCTGGGGCTCCCCAACCCTGAGTGGAAAATACCGTGGCCTGGAAATTAAGGTGACTCGGTTTTACAGGCTCCGGAAGGGTCCGCCTGCTGTCGCGGGGCAGCCTCCAGGACCTGCAGTCGCGGCCTTCGCAGAGTCCGCACCCCTCCACGCCCACATCCCCACGCAAGGTGGTTCGCAGAGGCCAGCTAGACCCGCTCCCGCAGCACCCACCCTCCCCCCCACCCCGCCCCATCCCAGGTTTCGGTCAAGTAGCCTGGTTAATCATTCGCCGGCGGCGTGGAATATTTCTGTAGAGGTCAACGCGAAAGGCTTCTCCTAAGTTTCACAGAAACCAGCCTTTAGGGACCAGAGGTTGGCCGTGGCGAGTGGATGGGGGTGGGGAGCGACTGCTCGCGGCTCTCGGAACACCTGATCTCCCCATGCGGCACGGGAGGCAGCGCAGTACGAGGGTGGGGTGCGGGGGTGCAGCGTGAGATCAAGCAGGGCCCCCTCCCCAAAACACCTGTGCAACCCAGATGAGGACGCCAGGGGCTCTGACGCCCCCCTTTCCCAACGCCTGCATCACCCCGGCGAGGGCTCCCCCGGAAGTTGGGGTGCAGCGGGGAGGAGAGGGGGATGTTCCCGAGTCCTAGGAGGGGAGGTGTGGAATGGGGCAAGAGGCTCGAAAGACACGCTGCCGCGGGTTTCGTTAACCTCTTCCCCTAGGACCAGGAAGGCAGCAGGAGAGGAGGGGACGAGGGGGAGGACCGGGACGCCAAGATGCGGCAGGAAGACACCTAGAGTCTGTTTCCTCCGCTGGGGCGCCGGTGCGAAGCCAGCACCCTCGAGGAAGCGGATGGTGGAGGGAGAGAGGAGGGTCCCGTGGCGGGGAAGCCGGGGACCACAGAGGGAGGAGGGCGCGCGGCCGGCCTGCGGAGGTGAGGCGTGCACACCCGCCCGGCCCTACCTTGTCCGGGAGCAGCTCCTGCTCGGCGGGGCGGGGGCGGGAGATCGCGGCTGCATCCACGTCCCGGCCGCTCCGAGCGGCTCAGCCCGGCGACCACCGCCGCTCTCGCTCCATGCGTGGCGCCCGCTATGGGGCAGCCCGGCGGCGGGGTGGCTCCGCCTCGGCTCGGCTCGGCCCAGCCTCGGCTCAGCTCCGGCACTTGTTGCCGCCTCCGCCGCCGCCTGGCTCCCGGCTCCGGCCCCGGCTCCCGGCTCCGTCGCCGCCGCAGCGGAGCTGTCCTGGCCCCACCCCCACCCGACGCACCAATCAGGCCCGGCACCGCCCCTCACGTCGCCGCCCCGCCCGGCCCAAGGCCCGGCGCCCAGAGTTTGGGTACGGCTCAGCTCCAGCCTAGCTGTGCGCGCCCACGATCAGCCGCACCTCGGAGTACCTCCTGATTTCCGGGGAGCCTCGGCGCCCTCACCTGGAAAGCAGTCTTAAGCTGGGGGGAAGGAGACCCCCCCCCCCCGACCCCCGCCAAGAACTAGACCCTCGGTGGGGAAAGGGCAGCTCTCAGTTCAGAAGAACTGTTTTCCGACTCCAGTCTAACCCAGATCCCCCGTGTTGTCGCCCCTCTTGCAGCACATCCGGTGTTGAGAAACGAAGCGCCTGAGCGAGGACTCCAGCGGCGTCTTCTGGCCGGAGTCAGTTCGCGACAGGTCCTAGACCGAACCCCGGCGGCCCAAACGCCTGGGCTGAACTTGGGGTTCCACTATGGAAGATGGGGATAGGGAGAAACAAGGCCAAAAGGGGACTTGACAATTGCTCTCTGCCCATCCCGTACCTGCCACCAACTCTTAGGTGCCCGAATGACGCCGACTTGGCACCGGCACCGGATCTTCGGTTTTATGAAAGCCGCCCAAGACGTGGGGAGAGGAGTTTGGTGCTTCCTCCAGGTCCCATGGGAGACTCGGGAAGCCAGAGACACAAGATGTCCAGACGCTGGGCCTCGAACCCGCGCCGCGGCTCCAGGGGGCAGGGCGGACACCTAGGTGCAGCCTTAATGGCTGAACTGTGACCCACATCCCACCGGCAAGATGGGGACTTGGCGCTAACCGCGAGCACCCGCCGGAATTCCGGGGACCACTGCCCCACCCTCCTATCCCAGCGCCCCCGCCGGCTTGTCAGTGCACTGCATTCTTAAGTGAGTCTAAATTGCTATTGACCCAAGTTTGAGGGCCCCAGATAAACCCGGCGTGACCGGATGGAGAGGTTGCGCTGGTTTGAAAGGGCCAGCACAGGCAACTGGTCCCCTTGCACACCACCGGGAGGTAAGCCTGGCCAGAGGCGCACCTGAAACCGCCCTCCTCCCTCAAGTATTTATCTCTCCAGAAAGAAAGCAACCCCCCTTAGATAATCAGACTAAGAAATTAAGAACACCACACCCGCAGTTAAGTGCATTTTCCAGGAGGCCTTCGGAACCTAAATTACCTGAAAGGGAAAGAATTGCAGAAGTAGTCGTTTCAGGCACCTTTGAGCTCGGCCAGCCCAACTGTGGGCCCTTACTCTTAATCCAAACTCAGAGCAAAAGGGCAGCTGGTTGCTGCTGGATGCACTGAGGCTCACCTCATGGGTGCGGTCTTCCACAAACAGGAATTCTGAGTCAGATCTGGGAAAGCTTTGATTTGCAGCCTTCGGTCCTTTTTGCTTTTACGTTGATCACATGATTCTTCTAAGACTGGGACAAAAAGTCTAGACAGTCAGACTTTTGATAATTCATAGAAAAACATCTGGAAGCATGCAGACGAGCTGTCAACATACCCCAGATGTGGGGTTGGGGTGTCAGAAGGAAGGGAGATGAGTTCTATAACCTTACTGACTCTGAATTTTTTTTTTCCAGTTATATTAACTTTCATGGGGCTTCCCTGGTGGTAAAGAATCTGTCTTCAATGTGTAAGACCCAGGTTCAATCCCTAGGTTGGGAAGATCCCCTGGAGAAGGAAATGGCAACCCACTCCAGTTTTCTTACGTGGAGAATCTCATGGACAGAGGAGCCTGGTAGACTACAGTCCACGGGGTTGAAATGAGTCAGGCATGACTAAGGGAGTAACACATATTAACTTTTATGATTTAGAAAACTAATAAAACATTTTTAAAGAATTCAAGATATTAGAAAAATTTTAAGAGCTCTACAGAATATATAAATTAATAAACAAATGAGCCTGTGTCTTTCATTCTGTGTCAAAACACTTAATTCCAAGTCCATGTTCCTGGGAAAGAAATATGTCAAGGCTGTCTATTGTCACCCTGTTTATTTAACTTCTGTGCAGAGTACATCATGAGAAATGCTGGGCTGGATGACTCACAAGCTGGAATCAGGGTAGCCCAGAGAAATATCAACTACCTCAGATATGCAGATACCGCTTTAATGGCAGAAACTAAATTGGAACTAAAGCGCCTCTTGATGAAAGTGAAAGAGGAGAGGGGAAAAGCTGGCTTAAAACTTAACATTCAAAAAACTAAGCTCATGGCATCTGGTCCCATCACTTCATGGCAAATAGATGGGGAGGCGGGGGGAGTGGAAACTGTGATAAGTTTTATTTTCTTGGGCTCCAAAATCACTGTGGATGATGACTGCAGCCATAAAATTAAAAGACACTTGCTCCTTGGAAGAAAAGCTATGACAAACTTAGAGAGCATACTAAAAAGCAGACTTCACTTTGCTGACAAAGGCCTATAATCAAAGCCCCAAAGCTATGGTTTTTCTAGTAGTCATGTATGGATGTGAGAGGTGGACCGTAAAAAAGGCTGAGCACCAAAGAATTGATGCTTTTTGTGGTGCTGGAGAAGACTCCTGTGAGTCCCTTGGACAGCAAGGAGATCAAACCAGTCAATCCTAAAGGAAATCAGCCCTGCATATTCATTGGAAGGACTGATGCTGAAGCTGAAGCTCCAATACTTTGGCCATCTGATGTGAAGAGCTGACTCATTGGGAGAGACCCTGATGCTGGGAAAGATTGAGGGCAGAAGGAGAAGAGGGCAGCAGAGGATGAAATGGTTGGATGGTATCACTGACTCAACGTACATGAGTTTGAGCAAGCTCCAGGAGATAGTGAAGGGTAGGGAAGCCTGGTGTCCTGCAGTTCATGTAGTCACAAAGAGTCACACAACTTAGTGACTGAACAACAACCATGTTTATCAGTTTAGATAAAAATATCTCTATGCTGCTTTTCTGATCTTTAAAGGCTATGATGGGACAAGACTGACATTTGAAGATTTTTTTCTGCCATCAGATCATCATATTGTTTCTACACATATGCCTTCCCTTTAAATGCACTCTTAGTAGTCACAAACGTATTTCCAGGGACTGTCAGCCAAGGGGTTTTAGTAAAGGAGCTACTACAATGTCAGCTGGCAACCAACAGGAAATTAAGCAGTATCCTCTGCAGCTGCCAAAAGCTGCCCAGGCCCTGAAATTTAAAAAATAAGCACATTCTCTCCATAGTGCCATTAATTAACGCAGCTGGGAATGTATCTGTAAGTATTATACTGTGTCTTGGGGGAAATTACTCAATGCTGAATTCCACTCTTCCGCTAAATTACTCAATGCTAAATGCCCATTTGGCTGCAGTCTCTGCCGTAGGGTTGGGGCTTGGGTCTGTCATGAGTAGGTAAATATATATTATTCATTTATTTAACAAATATGAGCTGACCATCTACCAGGTGCATGACACAGGGCTAGTGTCTGTGTGACTAGCAGAACATAGACACACTCTTCCCTTTTGGAGCTCACAGTCTAGCAGGAGAGAGAGGAACTTAACAATTAAATGCACTACCGATTGTATGATTACAATGTGATATTGGTCAAAGGGAGTGCAACGTGGAGGGACCATTTGTCTGGGGAACCCAAAAGGAGGTAACATTTGAGTTGAGCTTGAAGGGTGAGCTGGATTTACTCAGGCAAAGAGGAGAGGAGCGTGGAGAAGAGTTCCTGGCAGGTTCAGGCTACATAAGGGGGTGGGGTTGAGGAGGAGGCTGGAGAAGTAAGCAGAGACTAGTAGACAGATCATCCAGGGCCTTCTATACCATTTTCAGTGGGATCACTCTGACTTAGATGTGAAGAAGGAGCAGGGAAGAGGGAGAAGTTCTGTGGTGGAACAGTTCAGGGGCTGCTGCTGTAGAGCAAAGGGCTGTTTGTCTGTGCCGGAGAACAAAGAGAAAGAAGTAGATAACAGACAAGACCACAAGACATGGCAACTGCTCAGCTAGGGAAGAAGCAAGAAGTTCCAGGTCTCTGCTTCTTCAACAAGATGGGTGGTGGTGCCATGTTCTGAGTTGGGGGACCTTTGGGAAAGGAGGATTGAGAAAACCTTCCGAAGGTTCACATTTAGTCAAGGTGGGTTTGAGGTGCCTATAAGATGTCCAAGTGGAGATGCTGAGTAGGTGCTTGGCTGTAGGGTCCGGTTCTCTGCAGAGTGGCTGGGAAAGAAATGGCTGTTATAGAGGTGGTGGTGAAGTCCCAAGAGTGAGATGACATCCTGGAAATGTGTAGAGCCTGCCAGAAGAGGACCTACCACTGAGCCTGAGAAACCCTTATCTAAAGGCTCATGTGCATGCTCAGTCGTTAAGTCATGTCCAGCTCTTGGCAACTCCTTGGACTGCAGCCTGCCAGACTCCTCTGGCCATGGGATTTTCCAGGCAAGAATACTGGAGTGGGTTTCCATTTCCTCCTCCAGGGGATCTTCCCAACCCAGGGATCGAACCCACGTCTCCCGCATTAGTAGGTGGATTCTTTACCACTGAGCCACCAGGGCTTCCCTATCTAAAGGCTGGCCAGAGGCAAACTATCTGGCAGAGGTGGAGGAGCACCCAGAGAGGCAGGGGAAAAAAATAGGAGTTTGCAGTAGTGGGGCCAAGGAGCCCAAGGAAAGAACGTGTCATAAAGAGGCAGTAGCCAGCAACACTCAAAATGGCTGAGAGACCCAAGGGAAGTGAAACCCGAATACATCCACTGGATTGAGTGCCCTTGGTGTCACTGGGACTTTTACAAACAATGACTGGTACAGTGAAGGGATGAGAGATAAACTGGAGTGGATTGAGAAGTGAGTGAGAGGTGAAGAAATGGAGAAAGGGACTAACTACAGGCAAGTCTTTAAAGGTTTGACTGTGAAGGTTCAGAGATAGAAATAGCTGGGAAAGACTGTTATGCCAGCAATGGGTTTATTTTAGTTTATTTTAGGATAGAATAAATTGAATGTGTTTAAATGCTGATGGGAAAGACCTTATAGAGAAGAAGAAGATGAAGGTACAGCAGAGAAAGGACAATGAATTGAAGGCGGTCCCTGTGACCATGGGAGAGGGTGAAACAGTCTGAGAGGAAAGGCTGACCTCATGTAGGAGGCTGCCTCCTCTATTAAAACAGGAGCAGGGAGGTTGGAGATCAACTGGACCAGCAGGTTTGGTATATGACGATGCCTCTTTCCACCACATACCTTTCTCTCGGTTTGGGGAGGAGGTTGGGAGCAGGGCAAGGAGGGATCTGAAGAGAGTGGAGAACATTGGACACTGTCAGTGCAGAAGGTGGGAGGGCTGAAGTGACTAGAGATACCGCTGGAAGGCAAGGGAGCACGGCAACCCTCCTAAGATTGGTGGTTTGAACTTGCAAGGCACCGTTGGCCCTCCCCTGTGATTTCCTCCAGCAGAGCTCAGCTGTCTGCTCTGGTGCAGGCTCACGAGAAGGAACTGCCAGCGCAGAGGAGCAAATTCTTTTTGCCAAGGAATTGAGAACCTTGGCAAAAGTAGGGCTGACATGATGTGTGACCAGAGGGAAAGGACAGAAGTGAATGGGCTGGAAGGACCAAAGCAGCCAAGGCTCAGTCATGCTAGAAGGAGAGGGGATGGAGTCAGAGTTTTGGATGCTTAGGTTTGTGGTTCAGAAGGTGGAGAAGTTTAGGGTGATGACAAAGCCAGGGTGTGATGGGTAAGAGTAGAGGAGAAAGTCACTGGAGAATATAAGGTCAAGAGATTGAGAGGCAGGTGCGTCCTCTGAGCGGATAGTGAAGCCATCCAGGAAACTGTGGGCAAGAACTGGGGTCAGGGTCGTGGAGTGAAAGACCACAGAGCCAGGAGCTGTAGTCTTAAGAGAGTGAGGAAGAAGGAGTGACCAGTTCAGAAGATGGGAAACTTGCCCAGAATGGGGAGGGCACTGCGGGTTGATGGCAGCATAGAGGAGCTGGGGGTAGGGTGGGGTGGCGTGGCGGGGGAGNGAGCGACTTCACTTTCACTTTTCACTTTCATGCATTCAAAAAGGAAATGGCAACCCACTCCAGTGTTCTTGCCTGGAGAATCCCAGGGACGGGGGAGCCTGGTGGGCTGCCGTCTATGGGGTCACACAGAGTCAGACATGACTGAAACGACTTAGCAGCAGCAGCAGCTTCGTTTTTTGCCCTTTAAAAACTCACATGGCCAAGCAGAATGTTTGGAATTGGTTCTGGGACATGAGTCCACCTTCTCCTTAGGTTGCCAGCCTCCCAGATAAATAATCTGTCCTTTTCCAACCAATACCTGTCTCTTGAGTACTGGCTTTTGGGAGTTACCAGTTGAACTTGAGTTTGGAAACAGAAGGCAGAAAACAGGACGTGGAGATTCAGCAGCCCAGGGAAGAGAAGGTTTCAGCATGACAGGTGGCCATCAGTGTTGGCTGCATGGAAGTCAGCAGTAGACCAGAACACAGCAAAGGGCTGTGTGGCCTCAGAGCTCTTGTCTCCTGGGAGGCTGAGGCTGAGGCTATCTTAAGCCTATTTTGTGTTTTCAAGAGTGCCAAACTCTGCTACGTTCATTGTAGGTGTATATTAAAGATGTGTTAATTAACTGAATATGTCAATTAAAGCCATTGATTAGAGGGGCAAGCCTGCTTTTGTGAGGTCTCATTTGGAATAAAAGGCTGGGAACACAGCAGATGTATTGGGTGGGGAACAGTTTATTCTCTTTTCTAAATAGTATTTATTACTTTCATAATCAGAACACATTCTTTAAAAAAACACACACACACACACAACCTTTTTCAGTGAGTGGACAGTTGGGGAGAAAGCGTTAGGGTGAAAAAAGCTTTTTGCCAGTGTGACCAGCAACCTCTTAGAACCAAGTTGTGCCAGAAGACAACAAGGCAGGGCTCAAGGAAAACAAATTTTATTTCTCTTCCCTCTTATTCTCTTTCAGTTTGATTGGCAGGTGAACTGTGGTGCAAGTCAGCAACGTGCATAGGGAAGACTATGAATGTATTTTCTTGACTTGGTGAGACAGGAGATAAGTTACAGGAGGGAAAGGGGAAGAAAATGGACGCCAGATAATGGAAAAAGCTGTGACTTTGGGGGGACCATTTCAGTGAAATAGTACATGAACGTCTGTTACAAGCGAGACCAAGGAGGATGAAACATGGTCCTTGCCCTTAAAATGTGGGGCCGTGCTGCTCTTTCCTTCAAGCACCAGTGCTGATGGTCCTAATGGACAAAGGGGGCTCAATCAACCTCCCATGAATGAGGGAATCAGATATCCACTCACGAAAAGATGTGGCGCATCCTTTAGGTGGAGGAAAAAATTCCATTTCTTGATTTTTTTGGATCCGCTAGTCCCAACAGGTACCCTCTGCTTCAAGATGTCAGGAAAACCAGGCCTTAGGGTACTAAAGGGCCAACCTTTCGCCCTTTCTTGGATTTCAACACTGCCTGGCTGGCTATTCATTTTTTGCCAGCTGCCCCTTAGAGTTGCAGATATTGGGAGAAGACCCAGACCCTACAGAGTCTGCTCTAAGGCTGCCAAGTCCTCATGATATTCTGGCCCCAAGGAGACCCCAGAGACAGTTTTTCCCCATTTAGTGGCAAGATCCAGGCCTGGCTGATGTGCTGTGATATTGGGGTCCAAAAGCTGTTCCTATTTTGCTTCCAAAAGTCACTTTCGGATGCCAGAAAAAGGAAGCTTTAATCTCTAAAGCCTGGAACACAACATTCCAAAACAGCTGGAAAGGCCTTGGAAACTTCTCAGATGAACTTAATTAAAACCTTCCTCTGCCCCAAGGGTCAAATTCTGTTGTTCATGGATAACCTTCAAGTTGTTGTCCAGCTTAGTTTCCGGATGAGCAAGTCTCCTGAGGACTTCAGTATTTTGTCTGGAAAGCTGTGTCCTGTAGAAAGGGCCAGCTGTTTCTGCAAGGGAAACTGTTGTTTTCTGCCTCAGAGGTTCTCAGCCAGAAATGTAAGGAGAGCCCAAAGACATTTCTGCTAGCAGTTTCTGGTATGGTTCATATCCCGTTTTTCAGCCAAAAGAAACCTATCCCTTGTATCCACCCAGGAAGAAAATATCCTCATGATACACAACATTGAGGCTGAGAAATGGACTATTCCCTACCATGTCAGTAAACAATGATGTCACAGTCATCAGGAACTGCAGCCCTCCAGTGTGAGCTGGTGAGTCCTCAGGGCACTCAGGAAGGAGAAGAATACTTGCTATCACAGAGTCGGACACGACTGAAGCGACTTAGCAGCAGCAGCAGCCATCTGACTGCTGCAGTCACTCCCTACAGTGAGCACCAAGGAAGCTCAGGATGTGNAGCCGGTGAGTCCTCAGGGCACTCAGGAAGGAGAAGAATACTTGCTATCACAGAGTCGGACACGACTGAAGCGACTTAGCAGCAGCAGCAGCCATCTGACTGCTGCAGTCACTCCCTACAGTGAGCACCAAGGAAGCTCAGGATGTGAAAAACACAGGATACTAGCCTCAAGCTGAGATGCATATGAAAAGAATGATTTAAGTTAGCCCAAACTCTTGCAGCTCCCCAGACATAGAAAAGTACTAAATTCCTTAACTTGGGATATCTAGTTTTCTTTCTTTTCTTAAAATTTATTTATTTGGCTATGCCAGGTCTTAGTTGCAGCACGCGGGATCTAGTTCCCTGACCAAGGATCAAATCCAGGGCCCCTACATTGGGAGCATGGAGTCCTAACCACTGGATCACTGGGGAATCCCGGGATATCTGGTTTTCTTTAATTAGCAATAATCATTTGATGTTCAGACTACCTGCCTTTTGTTGCAAAATTTCTATAGAACCTGGTTCCTCCCCTTGCCTCCATGGAGCAGTTCTCTCAGGGTTATTTGAGATGCTGCCTCCTGGGCTCAAGTCCTAAAAATTTCCACTGAATAAAACATAACTCTCAACTTTTGTGCTCAGTTGCTCAGTTGTGTCCAACTGTTTGTAACCCCATGGACTGCAGCCTGCCAGGCACCTCTGTCAATGGAATTTTCCAGGCAAGAATACTGGAGTGGGTTGCCATTTCCATTTCCAGGGGATCTTCCTCACTCAGGGATTGAACCCCCATCTCCTCTGTCTCCTGAACTGGCAGGCAGATTCTTTACCAACAAGCCACCTGGGAAGCCCTCTCAGCTTTTAGGTTGTGACTATTTTTTAAGTCGACAAGGCCCATGCTCACCATCAGAAAGGCCATCTTTGCTCTAGGAAGAACTGATGGTGTCTGTCTCTCTGCACAAGGTCAATAACTTGTATCACCTAAATGAAATAAGAGGATTACCATAGCAAGAAAGCAGTGCCTCACTTTCTCTCCTGCTGCTGTGAGAAACAGTGCAAGAAACTGAACCTAGCCCTGGCCTGGCCACACACAGCTGGCAGGCATTTCAGGAAAAAGGGATCCATTGTCCCCAACAGGATACATGCTTTGCCAGCATGTTTTTTCATCAGCCCAACACAGGTCACCTTCTCTGCCTGTGGATCAACAAAGTCCTTCTCAACAAATACCAAATGTCTTTGTGTGTTAAAAGATCTCCAAGAACAGATGTGGTTGAGGTATCCGATTGTAAGTCAAGGGTTATTTTTTGCCCAGTCTNGAAAATCAAAACGAACAGTTAGGCCAATTACGGATACGACAGGTCAAACAAATAAGCCTTTATCTAGGACTTAAGCAGACATAGTCAACAGGGGTCTAATCCAAAAATTGAGATTTGGACAAAGAAAGGCTTTATAAAACAAAGAGGGAGGTGTGGTGAGAGCAGAGATATTTGCATGAGTTTTTCCTCTGTCTCAGTGAAAATACTAAAATAACATCTTATCCTGCCTTTCCATGCTGCCCTGTGCCCCCACCCCCATCCCTAGCCTCTTGAACATTCTCTGGGTCTGTTACTGATCTGGCTTTAGAGCCAACCCACAGAAAAGTTTTAAACTAGGGTGTGAAAACAGCTGTCATTGAATTGAAAGGAGCTGGAGAATTTACTTCATTAATTATTATGTATCTAGTTAAATGCCCAAGAATTAAAGTCAATCACAGGTATGACTGTGTGTATGTGCAGGAAGTACAGAGACTGTGTATTACAGAAACCCCAAGCATTTCAGCTAAGTGAGAAACTCTAGGTGTAGCGAAGGACTTGCATCTGATAATGCTACTATTACAGTAGAGGGCCAGATATGATAGAACTTTATTATCTTGTTACTTTAACAAGAAAAACTGTTTACAAGTCTCTGGTCACTTTCGTTCCAGCAGGAAAGACCTCAAGTCTTATGGATACACATTGTTCTGTGGAAAGGAAAATGCAGAATAGCTTTCTTTATCCTTTTTCCCCCTCTGGACTAACAAAGGCCATTCACTCCTTTTCATACAGGCCCATAAACTTCTTTGCATTTCCAAAATCCATAAAGCTTTGGAAAATGAAAAAAATTTTCTCGTAGTGGTGTTACAACTAACTTGGTTAGTTTGGCAGCAAAACCTGACTGGAATTTATAGGCAGGGGTAGTTACAGTTTTCATTTTTTCCCATATTTCACCACAAGTATGTTAATGTGTTTGATCACAGGCGCTGCCCCAGGCCTATTAATATCTTGGAATGAAGACACGTCTTTCAGGGAATTATCAGCATACAGATGGTATCTGAAGTCATGGGAATGGTTGAAATGGTCCAGGGAATGAAAAGAAACAGAGGAGTGAAGAAGGTTGAGGACCAAATTCAGTGAATGAGCCAGGAAGAAGTGAGAGAGAACGTGTAAGCAGCTCCTTTGCCCCCATTTTGTTTGCCTATTTCTGTTTCCCTCAAACTGTAAAAACTCAGTACAGATGTGAGATTACTAGGCAATATTTAACCTAACCCCTATAGCATGTACTCCATGCCTCACTAATCAGATAGTTTTGTAATCCCTGATCACACAATGTCTTGCCTAAAACATGTAGATTCTTTTCTTAAAGATGTAGAAATGAAGAATAAGTAATTAACAGATAACTAGATCTTTCCCCCAGCTCCCCCTGCAGTAATCCCATGAGCAAACTCTGTGAACAAGGTAGTCTAAAGAAAGGTCACAAAGAATCAAGTCTGCACATAGTGAAAGATGATGAAGACAATGACCCCCTCTTCAAATGATTAACTGAGACTAGCTAAGAGTTGGACTCAACTGAGCGACTTCACTTTCACTTTTCACTTTCATGCATTCAAAAAGGAAATGGCAACCCACTCCAGTGTTCTTGCCTGGAGAATCCCAGGGACGGGGGAGCCTGGTGGGCTGCCGTCTATGGGGTCACACAGAGTCAGACATGACTGAAACGACTTAGCAGCAGCAGCAGCTTCGTTTTTTGCCCTTTAAAAACTCACATGGCCAAGCAGAATGTTTGGAATTGGTTCTGGGACATGAGTCCACCTTCTCCTTAGGTTGCCAGCCTCCCAGATAAATAATCTGTCCTTTTCCAACCAATACCTGTCTCTTGAGTACTGGCTTTTGGGAGTTACCAGTTGAACTTGAGTTTGGAAACAGAAGGCAGAAAACAGGACGTGGAGATTCAGCAGCCCAGGGAAGAGAAGGTTTCAGCATGACAGGTGGCCATCAGTGTTGGCTGCATGGAAGTCAGCAGTAGACCAGAACACAGCAAAGGGCTGTGTGGCCTCAGAGCTCTTGTCTCCTGGGAGGCTGAGGCTGAGGCTATCTTAAGCCTATTTTGTGTTTTCAAGAGTGCCAAACTCTGCTACGTTCATTGTAGGTGTATATTAAAGATGTGTTAATTAACTGAATATGTCAATTAAAGCCATTGATTAGAGGGGCAAGCCTGCTTTTGTGAGGTCTCATTTGGAATAAAAGGCTGGGAACACAGCAGATGTATTGGGTGGGGAACAGTTTATTCTCTTTTCTAAATAGTATTTATTACTTTCATAATCAGAACACATTCTTTAAAAAAACACACACACACACACAACCTTTTTCAGTGAGTGGACAGTTGGGGAGAAAGCGTTAGGGTGAAAAAAGCTTTTTGCCAGTGTGACCAGCAACCTCTTAGAACCAAGTTGTGCCAGAAGACAACAAGGCAGGGCTCAAGGAAAACAAATTTTATTTCTCTTCCCTCTTATTCTCTTTCAGTTTGATTGGCAGGTGAACTGTGGTGCAAGTCAGCAACGTGCATAGGGAAGACTATGAATGTATTTTCTTGACTTGGTGAGACAGGAGATAAGTTACAGGAGGGAAAGGGGAAGAAAATGGACGCCAGATAATGGAAAAAGCTGTGACTTTGGGGGGACCATTTCAGTGAAATAGTACATGAACGTCTGTTACAAGCGAGACCAAGGAGGATGAAACATGGTCCTTGCCCTTAAAATGTGGGGCCGTGCTGCTCTTTCCTTCAAGCACCAGTGCTGATGGTCCTAATGGACAAAGGGGGCTCAATCAACCTCCCATGAATGAGGGAATCAGATATCCACTCACGAAAAGATGTGGCGCATCCTTTAGGTGGAGGAAAAAATTCCATTTCTTGATTTTTTTGGATCCGCTAGTCCCAACAGGTACCCTCTGCTTCAAGATGTCAGGAAAACCAGGCCTTAGGGTACTAAAGGGCCAACCTTTCGCCCTTTCTTGGATTTCAACACTGCCTGGCTGGCTATTCATTTTTTGCCAGCTGCCCCTTAGAGTTGCAGATATTGGGAGAAGACCCAGACCCTACAGAGTCTGCTCTAAGGCTGCCAAGTCCTCATGATATTCTGGCCCCAAGGAGACCCCAGAGACAGTTTTTCCCCATTTAGTGGCAAGATCCAGGCCTGGCTGATGTGCTGTGATATTGGGGTCCAAAAGCTGTTCCTATTTTGCTTCCAAAAGTCACTTTCGGATGCCAGAAAAAGGAAGCTTTAATCTCTAAAGCCTGGAACACAACATTCCAAAACAGCTGGAAAGGCCTTGGAAACTTCTCAGATGAACTTAATTAAAACCTTCCTCTGCCCCAAGGGTCAAATTCTGTTGTTCATGGATAACCTTCAAGTTGTTGTCCAGCTTAGTTTCCGGATGAGCAAGTCTCCTGAGGACTTCAGTATTTTGTCTGGAAAGCTGTGTCCTGTAGAAAGGGCCAGCTGTTTCTGCAAGGGAAACTGTTGTTTTCTGCCTCAGAGGTTCTCAGCCAGAAATGTAAGGAGAGCCCAAAGACATTTCTGCTAGCAGTTTCTGGTATGGTTCATATCCCGTTTTTCAGCCAAAAGAAACCTATCCCTTGTATCCACCCAGGAAGAAAATATCCTCATGATACACAACATTGAGGCTGAGAAATGGACTATTCCCTACCACGTCAGTAAACAATGATGTCACAGTCATCAGGAACTGCAGCCCTCCAGTGTGAGCCGGTGAGTCCTCAGGGCACTCAGGAAGGAGAAGAATACTTGCTATCACAGAGTCGGACACGACTGAAGCGACTTAGCAGCAGCAGCAGCCATCTGACTGCTGCAGTCACTCCCTACAGTGAGCACCAAGGAAGCTCAGGATGTGAAAAACACAGGATACTAGCCTCAAGCTGAGATGCATATGAAAAGAATGATTTAAGTTAGCCCAAACTCTTGCAGCTCCCCAGACATAGAAAAGTACTAAATTCCTTAACTTGGGATATCTAGTTTTCTTTCTTTTCTTAAAATTTATTTATTTGGCTATGCCAGGTCTTAGTTGCAGCACGCGGGATCTAGTTCCCTGACCAAGGATCAAATCCAGGGCCCCTACATTGGGAGCATGGAGTCCTAACCACTGGATCACTGGGGAATCCCGGGATATCTGGTTTTCTTTAATTAGCAATAATCATTTGATGTTCAGACTACCTGCCTTTTGTTGCAAAATTTCTATAGAACCTGGTTCCTCCCCTTGCCTCCATGGAGCAGTTCTCTCAGGGTTATTTGAGATGCTGCCTCCTGGGCTTAAGTCCTAAAAATTTCCACTGAATAAAACATAACTCTCAACTTTTGTGCTCAGTTGCTCAGTTGTGTCCAACTGTTTGTAACCCCATGGACTGCAGCCTGCCAGGCACCTCTGTCAATGGAATTTTCCAGGCAAGAATACTGGAGTGGGTTGCCATTTCCATTTCCAGGGGATCTTCCTCACTCAGGGATTGAACCCCCATCTCCTCTGTCTCCTGAACTGGCAGGCAGATTCTTTACCAACAAGCCACCTGGGAAGCCCTCTCAGCTTTTAGGTTGTGACTATTTTTTAAGTCGACAAGGCCCATGCTCACCATCAGAAAGGCCATCTTTGCTCTAGGAAGAACTGATGGTGTCTGTCTCTCTGCACAAGGTCAATAACTTGTATCACCTAAATGAAATAAGAGGATTACCATAGCAAGAAAGCAGTGCCTCACTTTCTCTCCTGCTGCTGTGAGAAACAGTGCAAGAAACTGAACCTAGCCCTGGCCTGGCCACACACAGCTGGCAGGCATTTCAGGAAAAAGGGATCCATTGTCCCCAACAGGATACATGCTTTGCCAGCATGTTTTTTCATCAGCCCAACACAGGTCACCTTCTCTGCCTGTGGATCAACAAAGTCCTTCTCAACAAATACCAAATGTCTTTGTGTGTTAAAAGATCTCCAAGAACAGATGTGGTTGAGGTATCCGATTGTAAGTCAAGGGTTATTTTTTGCCCAGTCTAATTCAGTAAATATTGACTAAGAAGCTGACTTTAAAAAAATGATGCCATGGGCTAAGGAAATCCAATGTAAGACCCAGGTCCCTGACCTCTGACCTCCAGGAGCTTTTCACATGAGGCTTATCTGCTGTGGGTTCTACCACACTCAATATCTCCTATAGAGGGGGCGCCTCCCCTAGCCAGAGCCTTCTGCTCAGAAAAATAGCACCAACTGTTCTATGTCCAATAATGGTCACTAATTGCCCAGGACCATGGCCTAGTGCAAGGGTCACGCAGATTGCAAGGCAGTGGCCTGGAGTGAACTGGCATGGAAAGACTGCAAAATCTACAGAAGCTGGTGTATGTGGAGGAAGCAGAGTACACAACTGTAGGTAGAAGCTTGGTCCTTAAAGACCACGTCCTGGAGTGAAGCTCCTTTGACTCAGCTTTACCACTATTCCTCCCTTTCCCAATGCCCAACTATTTTCCTTTTTCTGGGCTCCTCTGTATGTGTACCTTTCAACACCCATACCTTAGCACACACACCTACACATACATACTCTCGTTACCACCACTACTTACAGTAACAAGAGGATTTCCATTCCTGACCAAGAGGGGAGAGAAGAAAGAGAAGTCATGCAGTCCCCACGGTAGGATCTGGAGGGCTTGTGTGACCTCAGACCTTTAGTAATGGAGATGGTGTAGTTGGAGGCTTGCCCAGGCCTGACACAGCCACAGGGATCATAAGCTCCAGAAGGGCTGCCTTGTTTGCTGCTGTATCTCCTAGCTCTGTACCTATACAAAGCTGGAGATCAGTAATGCTGGCTGGATGAATGACTGAAAAGGCTGGGAACCAGAGAGATTAATGAAGGCTTAACCTTGGTTGTCTTTCATGTCACAGTCTCCCTCCCCCTGCTCCATACCTGGGAGGCTGATCAATACTGACTACATTCAAATACTTCCTTATCTCCTGACTTCCAGTGGGGTTCAGCCAAATGGGGAACCCTAGGCAGAGATCAGAGACAAGGAGGCAAGTGATACCAGCGAATACATACCCCCACGAGGGCTACTTTCTTATAAGGAGGCCCCCTCCCTACCATTGCTCTGCTTCCCAATTCTCTCTCTTCTTCAGGCCTTAGACCTGTAATGACTCCCAACCCAATGTTACCATCCCCAGGTAACACCAGTCCTTTATGGTTCCCCCACCAACCCTTGTAAACAATGCCTTTATTAAACATTCCTCAAAGCACCTGGTTTGAATGTAGCATCTATTTCCTGCTGAGACTGCAAGCGATAGAGGCTCCAAAGATCAAGTGCACCCTTTTTGCTATCTTGTTTTCTCTGTGTTCTAGTACATTCTGCTCAACTCAATCAGCAAACATTCATTGCTTTACAGAGGCAAGCTGGTTGGGAGGGTGTTTGCTCAGAGTGACCCAGTATGAGCTGAAGGGGTGGGTGGAAGAGGGAAAGCAAGAGAGGGTCCTGCCTCAAGGCTAGTAAATATACTGCATAAACACTTAGTGAGGAAGACACCTATCTTTGCAGCAGGAAGTTAGAGTCAGACCTTCCATTCAGGGAGAAAATTTTCTTTCTCTAATAACAGTTTCTTTGGCTAAAAATGTTTTGTTTTGAGATATATTTTATTGTACAACCATATAATAATAATCCAAAATGTTCTTTTGAGGAGGATATTGCTCAGCTCTAACCACATAGTTAATTAACCCAGATTAATGCAGTGGACGGAGAAGGCAATGGCACCCCACTAGTACTCTTGCCTGGAAAATCTCATGGATGGAGGAGCCTGGTGGGCAGCAGTCCATGGGGTCGCTAAGAGTTGGACACCACTGAGCAACTTCACTTTCACTTTTCACTTTCATGCATTGGAGATGGAAATGGCAACCCACTCCAGTGTTCTTGCCTGGAGAATCCCAGGGACGGGGGAGCCTGGTGGGCTGTCGTCTTTGGGGTCGCACAGAGTCGGACACAACTGAAGTGACTTAGCAGCAGCAGCAGCAGCAATGCAGTGGAAACAGAGTGGGGGTGGAATCATTTTTCTGTGTCATTTATGCCTTTTTAATATTGATAAGTCCTCAAAAAGCAAGGGTTACTGAGCATATCAAGCTGTGCCCCTCTTTCAGGCTTTAGAGTGGAGTTAGGGAGAGTGGGTGGAGGCAATAGGGATATTTTAGTTTTATGATAATGTGCCCTCTCTGAACATACCAAGAGAGAAAAGTACATTTAAAATTTTCTGAGAAGGAGATTAACAGGGTCTCATGTGATCTGAAGCTTTCTCTCACCTCTAAAAAAAACTACCTTTCCATGGTCCTCTGATGTATATTATCTCATCTACTTGGGATCTACTATTAAAGCAGGCTTCCTACCAGGCAGATTCAACAGCAGTTTAAGATGCCCGATTTCCTTCCGAAGATGCAAATGGAAAAACACAGCCTCTGAATATACTTGTTCTGTCTCCCGCACCTCCTCCTCACCTCTTTTAAAAGAAGGGTATATTGCTTTCTTCAGTTCTCAGTCTTTGGCAGCAGCCATTTAAAAGAAAGAATCATGCGGTGATTATTAATTTTGCATGGGATCAACTCTGGCCTCAGCTTTCATTTGAGATGCAGTTACATGAAAAACAGACTGCGTTAATTTCATCCTCTCTGGGGTTGCTTAGCAACAAGGCCTTGTTCCAGATCATTTCTTCTTCTTGGCCCAGAGTGCTCTCTTTGGGGCATCACTCACGCTAAGGCAATCATCATCCTGTTGCTGTCCCTTCTGAATGTGTCCCTGTGGTCCTGATGGCCCACGGGGTTGGTGGCATCGCTCCAGCCACACTGGCTGGGGTCTGTAAAAGCCCTGAGCTTGTCAGCACAGAGAATGAACTATGCTTGGGGAACTGGGGATTTAAACAATAGAGGTTAGACAGGAAAGTGAGCGAGGAAGCAAGAAGTAGGTCTAAAGCGATGCTGGAAGACAGTAGGGCAAAGATGAGATAAATACTGAAGTCCTTTTCAATTAAAAAAATAGTATTACTATGTTCTAATTTGAAAATCTTTCTAAGCTATATTGTTAAATGATAAATGTGAGATCCAGAACAGTATGCATAGAATACTGTTTTTGGATGGGAAAGAGAAGAAGAGGAGATATGAAAATATTTTGATTACTTTTGCTCAAAGAAAAATACAGATGGGAATTCTCTGGTGGTTCAGTGGCTAGCACTTCACACTTTCACTGTCCAGGACCCGGGTTCAATCCCTTGTCAGGGAACTAAGATCCCACAAGCTGTGCAGCACTACCAAAAAAAAAGAAAAAATACAGATGATTATGAGTGTTTGTGAGGGGTGAGACTGATGCAGTAGAGGGCAGGGGCAAAAACAAGATTTTTCACCTATGTACCTCTTTATATTGTTTTACTTTATAAACCAAAAGAATGTATTACTTAGTCCAAAATTTTTTTTTTAGTAAACATTAAAAGGAGTTAGGAATCCAATGTAAGTTGTTAAACTTTGGGACAGTTGGGAAAGTTGGGTGAAGGTTATCTGGAGTTCTGTTAACTGTTTTTGCAACTTTTTTTGGTGAATCTGGAATTGTTTAAAAATTTAAAGAAATTTTAAAAAATATCAGCAACCCCAACAAATTTTCTAGTTTTTCCTTCCTGTTTTTTAAAGGCAGTCAGTCTGCTCATGCTGAACATTTTGAGTGACTTGGTAGGAGATGGGGATATCTTTGAGCATTCTGAGCTTCAGAGAAAAAGACCTCAGGTGGGAACATTAGCCTTAATCAGAGTGTGGTTCCATCCCTGCCCCAAATGGCTTCAGCTGTGGTCCCTAAAGATTGATGAGAAATAAGTGCCAGTCTCCTTAGGAACTGTTTTCTCTGAGTATGAAACTCCCATGATAAAAGCATCACTCTCCAGTTCATATAAGCCCTCAATTGTGCCTGCGTGGTTTCCCTGGACATCCGTCAGTGTTTTTCATCTCTGCAGCCTTCTCATCTTTTAAATCACTCTATGTGTATCTTTCTCCACTAATCTCCTTGAGGCTATGTGCAATGACTGAGTCATTCTCACACACAACTCTTCTGGCAGAGCATACTTTTTTCCTTATGTTTTTATTTAAAATAAAAACTTGAAATAATTATGGGTTCACAGGAAACTGCAAAAGAATATACAAAGAAGTTATAAATGCTTCTCTTTAAAAAGAAAAATCTTAAATCAATAACTTAACTTTTCACCCAAAGTAACTAGAAAAAGAAGAGCAAACTAGATTCATAGCAAGTGAAGGAAGGGAGAAAAAAAGATTAGAAAGGAAATAAACAAAACAGACTAGAAAAACAATAGAGAAAATCAACAAAACCAAAAGTTGGTTCATTGTCAAGATCAATAAAACTCGCAAACATTTAGCTAGCCTGAAAAAGATAAAAGAAGACTCAAAATGACTAAAATCAGCAATGAAAGAGTAAACATTATTATTAACCTTGCAAAAAGAAAGAGGACTATAAGGGGAAATTATGAATGATTGTATGCCAACAAATTAGATAACATAGATGAAATAGACAAATTCCTAGGAAGACAAAGGCTATCGAAACTGAGTCAAGAAGAAATAGAAAATGAAAACCACAATAACATATCAGTTTACACCCACTTGAATGGCTATCATCAAAGAAATAGACAATAACGTGTTAGTGAGGATGTGGAAAAATTGAAACTTTCATACACTGATGGTGGTGGGAAAGTAAAATGGCACAGCATCTTGGAAACTGTTTCAGTCCTTCAAAAAGTTAAACATAGAGTTACCACATGATCCCAAAATTCCACTTGTAGGTATGTCTTCAAGAAAATGAAAAATGTATGTTTTTTTAAAAAAGATTATACATAAACATTCATAGCAGCATTATGCATAATAGTAAAAAAGTAGAAAAAAATCTATATGTTTAGCAATGGATGAATAAATAAACAAAATGTGGCATATCTATATAATGGAATATTATTCAACCACAAAAAGGAATAAAGTACTGATAAATGCTCCAAGATGGATGATTCTGGAAAACATGCTAGACAAAAGGAGACAGACACAAAAGGACATATATTGTATAATTCCACATATATGAAATATCAAGAATAAGCAAATCTACTGATGCAGAATATAGATTAATAGTTTTTAGAGGATGGGGGTGGAGAATGGGGAGCAACTACTAATGGATTTGGGGTTTCTTTTGGAGAAATGAAAGTGTTCTGGAATTAACAGTGATAGTTACAAACACTAAGAACCATTGAACTGTAAGCTTTAAACGGTGAATTTTCTAGTATAAAAATTATGTCAATTTTTTTAAAAGGATGAGTGAAAACAATAGTTATTGCCTTTATAAAATGTAATGAGAGGGATTTCCCTGGTAGTCAAATGGTTGAGAATCCACATTCCAATGCAGGGAATGCAGGTTTGATCTCTGATCTGGGAACAAGATCCCACACGCTGCAAAGCAACTAAGCCTGCACGCTGCACACTACAGAATCCATGTGCTCCAGAGCACATGCTCTGCAACAAAGAGCCTGCATGCTGCAACT
>SJYX01003961.1:0-28286 GCA_006410675.1 Oreotragus oreotragus | reverse complement strand
GACACGACTGAGCAACTGAACTGAACTGAACTGATGGATGTTCATATACAAAAAAATGAACCTAGACACAGACCTTACACCTTATATAAAAAGTAACCCCAAATGGACCATAGTCCTAAATGTAAAATGCAAAACTACAAAACTTCTTGAAGAAAAAATAGGAGAAAATCTGCATGACCTTGGGTCTGATAATGAGTTTTTCAATATAAAATCAACAGCATGATGCAGGAAAAAAACATTAACAAATTTGATCTTATTAACATTAAATTTCTTTTTTAAAGACATCATTAAAATATGAAAAGACAAGTCAAAGACTTGGAGAAAACATTTGCAGAACACATATCTGACACAGTACTTGTATATAATATACAAAGTCTCAGAACTCAACAATAAGATAATAAACTACCCAATTTAAAAATGCACAAAAGATCTGAACACATACTTCCCCAAAGAAGATCTGCAAATGGTTATTAAGCACATGAAAAGGTCCACTGTATCATTTGTCATTAGGGAACTGCAAATTACAACAATGTGATACCACTACATACCTATGAGAATGACACACACACACACAAAAAGAAACCCTAAATACCAACTGCTGCGGAGGACAAGGGTGCCCTTTATCATTCTGAGGATGTTTCCCTCTATTCCCAGTTTGCTGAGTTTTGTTTTGTTTTAATATGAATGGCTGCTGAAGTTTTATTAAGTGTGGATTCACACGCAGATGTAAGAAAGAATATAGAGAGATCTATATACTGTTCACCCCATTTCCCTGAATGCGGTGTGCTTGCTCAGTTGTGTCTGACTCTTTGTGACCCCACGGACTGTAGCCTGCCAGGCTCCTCTGTCCATGGAATTTTCCAGGCAAGAAATACTGGAGCGGGTTGCCATTTCCTACTCCAGGAGATCTTCCCAACTCAGGGATCAAACCCATGTCTTTTGCATCTCTGGCACTGGCAGATGGATTCTTTACCACTGGCCACTTGGGAAGCCTCCCCTCCCAATGCCCCCTTATGTCTGCCAGGCTCCTCTGTCCATGGAATATTCCAGGCAAGAAATACTGGAGCGGGTTGCCATTTCCTACTCCAGGAGATCTTCCCAACTCAGGGATCAAACCCATGTCTTTTGCATCTCTGGCACTGGCAGATGGATTCTTTACCACTGGCCACTTGGGAAGCCTCCCCTCCCAATGCCCCCTTATGCTGCTGCTGCTGCTAAGTTGCTTCAGTCGGGTCCGACTCTGTGCGACCCCATAGACGGCAGCCCACAAGTCTCCCCCTTATGCCAACAGTTCTGAGAACACTAAAACAGGGCTTGCCTGGTGGCTCAGGGGTAAAGAATTTGCCACCAATGCAGGAGACTCGAGTTCGATCCCTGACCCAGGAAGATCCCACATGCCACGGAACAGCTCAGTCTGCTGGCCACAGCTGTTGAGCCTGTGCTCTAGAGCCTGGGAGCCACAACTACTGAGCCCATGAGCCGCAACTGCTGAAGCTCAGTGCCCTTGAGCCTGTGCTCCACAACAAAAGAAGCCACTGAAGTAAGAAGCCTGTGCAATGCAACGAAGAGTAGCCCCGGCTCACTGCAACTCGAGAAAAACCTGAGCAGCAACAGACCCAGCATAGCCAAAAATAAATAAGTTAAAAAAAACACGAAAGCCACTCATACAACTAGAATACTGGCATTAGTGTAATCCACCTATTCTAGTTATATTTTAGTTTAACTTGCACTCATGTATGTGTTTACACAGTTTAATCACGATTAGGTTTGTATATCCACTATCCCAATCAAAATACAGAACAATTACATAACCACAGGATCTCTCTAGTTGCCTTTCATAACTGCATCCATCATCCTGCTCCTTCTCCTTATAATCCTAATCCCAGACAACCACTAATCTGTTCTCTATTTCTAAAATCCTGCTATTTTATGAATGCTCTATAAATAGAATCATACGATGTGTCTTCTTGAATGGGCTCGTTAAAAAAATCAATAGCTCATTCTTTTAATTGCTGTATAGTATTCTATGGCATAGAAGTACCAAGGTTTGGGGAATTTCCTGGTGGTCCAGTGGTTAGGACTCTGGGCTTCCACTGCAGGGCACACAGGTTCAATCCTGGGCAGAGGAACTAAGATCACACACAGCGTGGCCAATAAATAAGAAATAAATAGAAGTACCAAAGTTTAGCCATTCACTACTGTTGAAGAACATCTTGGTTTTTTCTGCTTTGGGGGTATTATGAATAAAACTGCTATAAACATTCGTGAATAGGTTTCTGTGTGAGCAAAGGGTTTTATTACTCTAGGATAAATATCCAAGGAATGAAACTGCTGGGTCATTTGGTAAGTACATGTTAGGTTCGTAAAAAACTGTCAAACTGTTTTCCAGAGTGGCTGTACCATCTTACATTCTTATCAGCGGTGTATGAGTGATCCAGTTTTTCTGCATCCTTGCTAGCATTTGGTATTGTTTCTAATTTTCCTTTAGCCATTCTAATAGATGTGTACACACTCTCTTTAAGAAAGCTAATATACGCCTTAAAACAATCGAGCTGACACTAACTAGTTTCGTCTATATGCCTGGCTCCAAGTTAGGCTCTCTGAATGTGGAGGAGACTTAGCCCCCACAAATGAGAAACTGTGGAAGCAAGATGAGAGCATGAGGAAGCCAGTTCCTCCAAAGTCAATCCTATGAGCCACTAGTAACAGGCTCACCAGCAATTATATGTGAACACAGAAGCCCATGTCAGGGAAATCCCTGTTCTGTGCTCAGGGGAAAAAAACTCCATAACTCTGTGGAAGGGTTAGAGGAAGTCATTGTCTGGATCCAGCAGAGGCTCAAAGTTGGCTGCTTGAAACTCCAGGTGAAAGAAATGGCATTTATTCTCTGGATCTCCAAAAAGGGCTTCAGATTCTGCCTGTGCTTTGCAAAGAAACAGGATAAAGTTAACAAAAATTCCTACCTGATTTTCAACCTGAGAGAGCACCTTATCCTCTTCTAGTAGATTCTGTTAAGGAAGATTCCTGTATTATCATCCCAGTTCAAGTCTCTCATTTTCCTCAACTTCTGTCCATTGCATGGAGGTTGGGAACATGGATAAAATTAGTTACTGTTGCAGTTACTGGATCTCAGTTATCTAAGGAGTAGAGGGCCTTGATGTACCAAAAATGTTTGGTTTTAAAAACTCTTTAAACAAAGGTCAGTTTTGTCTGGACTGATCTAGAACACTGTGCTCAGGACCTCATAGAGGCATAATGCTATCAGGGGACTTTCTGTCCTTGCTGGCATACCTGTCTCCACCCTGCCCTTCCTGACTTTCATCCCAGGGGACATCTATTGTCCACACTTTGTTCTGACTTTTCAAAAAAGTATTTATTTATACCCCACCCTATGCTGAATAGACTTTGAAGAAATTTTAAATTTAAAATATTTTATGTAAAACAGAATAACAAAAAGGAAAACACAACTAAAATTAGTTAAAAGGAAAAATAGATGTGGCCAAATTAGTATTTATCATCCACAATGACTATATCTTGCTTTAAAGAATGCTTTTAGCTTCTAAGACCCAAATGCAATAACATTCTTTTAGAAAGCCATCGTTCAGCTTTTCCCATTTGTCTTCAAAAGTTTTAGGTTCACTTTATTCACCCGTATTTTCCATTTCACTATTTTGCTCTTCGATGACTGAGCTTTTAGTGGCTTATCCACTTAAATAAACACTTTAAGAAGGATTTTGTCTATAGCCTCTGACTCCAGCTGATGGTTAGTAACCCTTCTATTAATAGAAAACTCAACAGACAACCCCTCTGTTGCTCTCATTGACTAGTATTATTCAACTTGAAAACCTTCTGATGATAACAAGCAAAGATGTGATAAAGCCAATTTCTCAACAGAGAAAAATCAGTTGAATAAACATTGAATAAACAATAATGTTGAATAAACATTATTGTTAATATATGATGTCTGAGATTAGAGGTCTAGTCTCTCTTGTCCACTAGTGTGCCTCATGCAGTGCCTGAGGCAGTTGAGATTCAAATATTTACTGAAAACTGTTGCGTGCCCTCTCAGAGCAGGAAACACTTTTCAGACATTCTGGGAAAATGCAGAAATAAAGGATTCAGGGGTTCATGACCAGCACCCTCCCAAGTACCCATCCTAGGCCCATCATGGTGTATAGAAAGTGAAGAAAAACTAAAGAGCCTCTTGATGAAAGTGAAAGAGGAGAGTGAAAAAGTTGGGTTAAAGCTCAACATTCAGAAAACGAAGATCATGGCATCCGGTCCCATCACTTCATGGCAAATAGATGGGGAAACAGTGGCAACAGTGGCTGACTTTATTTTTTGGGCTCCAAAATCACTGCAGATGGTGATTGCAGCTACTCCTTGGAAGGAAAGTTATGACCAACCTAGACAGCATATTAAAAAGCAGAGACATTACTTTGTCAACAAATGTTCATCTAGTCAAGGCTATGCTTTTTCCAGTGGTCATGTATGGATGTGAGAGTTGGACTATAAAGAGGGCTGAGCACAGAAGAATTGATGCTTTTCAACTGTGGTGTTGAAGACTCTTGAGAGTCCCTTGGACAGCAAGGAGATCCAATCAGTCCATCCTAAGGGAAATCAGTCCTGGGTGTTCATTGAAAGGACTGATGTTGAAGCTGAAACTCCAGTATTTTGGCCACCTGATGTGAAGAGCTGACTCATTTGAAAAGACCCTGATGCTAGGAAAGATTGAAGGCAGGAGGAGAGGGGGACGACAGAGGATGAGATGGTTGGATGGCATCACCGACTCAGTGGACATGAGTTTGGGTAAACTCTGGGAGTTGGTGATGGACAGGGAGGCCTGGCCTGCTGCGGTTCATGGGGTTGCAAAGAGTCGGACACGACTGAGTAACTGAACTGAACTGATACATACATATATATGTACATATGTATATATGTGTGTGTGTATATATATATATATATATGTAATGGTGGATGAAAGCTTCAACTTCCTGAGCAAAGGCCTTTCAGAGGACCCAAGATTCCCTTTGTGGTTCCCATCTTCTCTAGAGACCATGGAAACCATGCACAGGTCCCTCATGTGGCACTGGGAGGGCATATCTACTGAAAAGTTGGATGCCAAGATATCCTAGCATGCAGTCACCCTGACAACCCCAACCTCTTGGAATGGCCACAGTGACAGCATTTCATGAGGGAACCAAAGTAGCAAGAAGTCCTGTATGAAATGACCTCTTGGATCCTTTAAGCCCTATGGCTGTGGTTTATCCCAGTGCCATGATAAAGCAGCCTCAGACTGGGACCAGATTTCCCAGTCCACCGGCTTTACTGTTCCCTGGACCTTGTTAATGCTGCCACTTGACTCCCCAGTTACTGCCCTACCTATCGTCTTTTCCAAACTCTTAAGGGCCCATTCATTTACGGTGTTGCTCAGATGCTGCAGCGTTTTCTGTCTGGCTCCTGCCCTCATAGGGAAAAGGTAAATGTCTAGGGTAGGGAACCAACTGAAAGGCCAAATAATAAATCATATCCACGCTCCACACTCCAAAGCNTACCTATCGTCTTTTCCAAACTCTTAAGGGCCCATTCATTTACGGTGTTGCTCAGATGCTGCAGCGTTTTCTGTCTGGCTCCTGCCCTCATAGGGAAAAGGTAAATGTCTAGGGTAGGGAACCAACTGAAAGGCCAAATAATAAATCATATCCACGCTCCACACTCCAAAGCTCTCGTTGTTGTTCTGTAGTCACTCAGTCGTGTCTGACTCTTTGAGACCCCGTGGCCTGTAGCCCACCAAGTTCCTCTGTCCATGGGATTTCCCAAGCAATACTACTAGAGTGGGTTGTCATTTCTTTCTCTAGTGGATCTTACTGACCCAGGGATTGAACTCACGTCTCCCGCATTGCTGGCAGATTCTTTACCACTGAGGCACTAGGGAAGCCTGCTGCTAAGTCACTTCAGTCGTGTCCGACTCTGTGTGACCCCATAGACGGCAGCCCACCAGGCTCCCCCATCCCTGCGATTCTCCAGGCAAGAATACTGGAGTGGGTTGCCATTTCCTTCTCCAAAGGCCTGAAAGCTCTAATCTGAGAATAAAATCCTCACTCTGTTTAACGAGACCATAATATTTCTTTCTTTTTTTTTTTGGATAAACGGACTGAGTACAACTGGTTTCTCAGTCTTGGCACTACTAGTGTTTTGATCCAGATAAGTTTGGTTGGGAGGGCTGCCCTGTGCTGTCGGATGTTTCCCAGCCTCCCCGGCCTCTCTTCACTGAATGCCAGTAGCAGCTGCCTCCAAGATGTCTCCAAATAGTGCCAGGTGGCTCTACTGCAAACCACTGGGGCAGAGTAAGCAACACAATCTGAAACCCAGGCCTACAAAAAAAAAACACAAAAAACCTACATCAGCCCAAAGCCAAGGAAATTTGACCTTAAAAATAGGCAAAATGTCAGTGGTGGGTGAATCTTACAACTTTTTGTGACTTAAAAATTTTTTCCAAGTAAAAAGTTTAAAAAACAGTATGAAAGAGATAGCTTGAATTCAAGCTTTTTTCTTTTTTTTAGCTTTATTGACATATAATTCGCATACCATACTATCTGCCTTTTTAAAGGGTAAAAGTCAATGTTCTTTAGTAAGTTTACAGGTTTGAGCAAACATCACCACAATCTAATTTTAGACATTTTCATACTCATTAGCAGTTACCCAGGTTGCCCCCAGGCAACCACAAATCTACTTTGTCTCTATAGATCTACCTATTCTGGACATTTGATATAATATAATTGTAAATGTAACATGTGGTCTTTTGCAATTGACTTCTTTGACTTAAAATGTTTTCAAGAATCATCCATCTTGTAGCATGTATCAGTAATTCCTTTTTATCATTGAAAAACAGTTTTTAATAAATATATATTTTCATTTCTTTTCGATGTTTACTTAAGATTAGAATTACTTGGTCAATGGTAACTATGTTTATGATTTTGAAGACCTGTTTTCAAAATTGACTGCATCATTTTACATTCCACTAGCAATGTATAAGGGTTTTAATTTCTCTGCATCCTCCTAAACAATTGTTATTGTCTTGCTTGTAGTTTTAGCTATACTATTTTACTGTGGTTTTGCTTTGCATTTCTCTAATGTTGAGCATCTTTTCATGTACTTATTAGCCATCTGTACATCTTTTGACAAATGTCTATGTCTATTCAAATCCTTTCCATTTTTTTTCAAAATTAAGCTTTTTATTTTGATGTATTTGCAGATTTATACATACCTGTAAGAAATAATATAGAGATCAAAAAATCCTTTACAATTTTTCCCATGTAACATCTTGTGAAACTACAATACAATATCACAATCAGGATACTGACACTGATACAGTCAAGATACAGAACATTTCTATCATCACTAAGATCTCTTATGTTATATATATTTTTTTCTTTTTTGGCTACACCCCATGGCATGTGGGATCTTAGCTCCCCAACCAGGGATTCCAGTGCAAATCTGGTATTTTAACCACTGGCTCGCCAGGGAAGTCCCTATGTTATCCTTTTATAGCCACACACAGTTCCCTCCTGTCCCAACTCCTCCTTATCCCTGGCAACTATAATCTCTACCTCATTTCTATAATTTTTCTATTTATAAAATGTTATATAAATAGATTATATGTTATATAACCTTTTGGGATTTTTTTTTTCCACTCAGCATAATTCTCTAGAGATTCATCCAGGTTATTTCATGATTAATAGTTTCTTTTTATGGCTGAGGAGTATCCCATCTTATGGATGTATCAATTTGTTTAACCATTCACCTGTTGAAGGATGTTTGGGTTGTTTCCAATTTTGAGCTATTATAAATAAAGCTGCTATAAACATATGGGTATAGATTTTGGTTTGAACATATGTCTTCATTTCTCTGGGATAAATGCCCAGGATTGCAACTGCTGGGTTGTATGGTAGTTGTATATTTAGGTTTTTAAAAACTGCCAAACTGATTTCCAGAGTGGCTGTACCATTTGACATTCCTCCCGGCAATGTATGAGTGATCCAGTTGCTATGAGTGAAGACTGGGTTGGGGAAGGGAGGCCTGGTCCACTTTGCTGTGCTTGCCTGCTTTAGAGCTTTTGCAATAAGGGGTATGAAAGGGGAAAGTTTAACCCCAGGGGAGCCTGTTCCTCCAGGGGTAAAACTGTAATCCCTGTTTAACCTGTTTAATCTGAAAATGCTGCCAGTTTCAGAGAGATTCTGGGAGATTCTGGGAAGGAGCCCATGTCTTCTTGGCTGTACTTGTATGGAGCAGAATGCGTGGGGTGAAGAGCAGGGGTCAGGGGTAAAGGAGCTTGTCCCTGTCTCAAATGCCATGTTGTTCGTTTAGTTCCTAAGTCCTGTCTAACTCTGTTGTGACCCCATGGACTATAGCCTGCCAGGCTCCTCTGTCCATAGGATTACCCTGAAAAGGATACAGAGTGGACTGCCATTTCCTTCCCCTGGGGATCTTCCTGACCCAGGGATTGAACCCCTGTCTCCTGCATTGGCAGGGTGATTCTTACCACTGAGCCACCAGGGAAACCCCTCAAATGTCTTAGCCCCACCCTGTTCTTACTGAAATTAGTAGATTTTCTTGAATGTTTCTTCACTTGTGTTATGCTCTTAGGACAATTCTCAGAGACTAATATTTCACCAAATTGTTGTTTGTCAGAGATGTCTGCTGAGCTCCTTACTCTGCCGTTCTGGAAGTCCCCACCCCTCTAGCTTGTTTCTTGATATGTCTAAGAATCTGATAGGGGAAAAAAACCCCATCCTGCCCCCAAATTCTGCATTCCCGGAACAGTGGATCATCCCCAATCCTCCCCTGGCTGATGAGACTGAGGGTGCTGTTGCCTCCCTGCAACCTCAGATACCTATGAGGCTGGCTGAGATGCACTGCAGGGAGAACAGGGCTGGGCTGCCTTGACAAGGAAAACACAGCTTTTTTTTCCCTGAAGGGCATGGGGTGTGTCTCCACACATTATGTTAGTGTAATGTAAATGGATTCATGCTGGAAGACTGAAGCTAGTACACAAATTTTACACCAAAATGCTGCCAGTTTCAGAAGTGTGATGTCTTGATGCACTCAGATGAGTGGTAGATGAGTGGTTTTTAAGCTGATCACCGATAGAGGAATCAGCAGATCAGCCCAAAGAAAGAAGGCAGGGACAAGCTCTTTTTTTAAATGGATAATATAGTAACGTGGTTCGTAGAATGGTATATTGCGGGAAACATTCCTGCCACTGCTGTCTCTCTGCCACCCAGTTCTTTTATCCCAACAGGCCATCCATGAGATTTGTTTCTTATATATCTTTCCAGGAATATTCTATAAAAGCAACTTAAACATTCTATTTTTCTCAGAAGACTTGGGTTTGAATCCAGTTTTGCCCTTCTCAAAACATCAGCTATGTAACCATGGATAGATATGTGACTTGACCTTTTGAGCCTCAGATTCCTCACCTGAAAACTGGGAGTAGGTACTATTACTCATAAGGTTACTCACAAGGTTAGGATGAGCATTAAGTAAGACTGTATTCAACCATGCTTTCTAAATAGAAAAGTACTATACCAACATCAGCGGCTATTCTAATGGGAGCAGCAGCCCAGTACTAACAGTGTGGCAGAGGTTGGCTATACTCAGCAGGAGCTCTGGGATCAGCAGCTGGTGATAATGGGGAAGCATCTGAGGCTGCTTGAGGGAGAAAGAACATGGGCCACAGGGTCCCCTGTGGAACGCCAATACAGCCGAACTAGGCATGAAATGAGTCTGACTGGTTTGCAAAGTCTGAACTTTGGGAAGTCAATGACACACAAAACCCATCATATTACCCATGTACTGAAGGCAGTCAACAGGGTTCAAAGTTAGCTGTGGCTCTGATAGAGGCACCTTCTCCTGGAAAGAAGCCTACTTTTGGACAAGTGACAATGCTGGTTTAATCCAAAACAGACTTGGGCAGATTAGAGTGTTCCAAAGACCATTGATAAGGACCTGTTCCAAAGACCATCCAGAATATAACTTATGACAAGGCTGATAACTCAGGACATATGACACAGGCTCAGGCCAGGAATCAGAAAATTAGGACTCCAGTTGAATTAAGCTTCCATGTGTTTGCAACTTATTCCTTTTTGGCAGAATGAGTGTAACAGCAGAGAAAGCAAGATAAATCAAAGGGTCATCACAAAGAGTCCAAAAAATGTCTTAGGTCTTCCTCTATCTGGGTTACCACCTTGAAAACAATCTACAGGGAGTTTAGCCTAGGTTCTTATTGTCCCTTCAAACCAGCTTCAAAGGATCATACAGGAGGTGGAATGAGGGAGACACCACTAGTATCTGAATAGGATGTGATGGACAAAGCCCTGCCCAGGAGAGATGAGACAGATGTGTACAGCAGGAAAACAGCTGGTAGAAGGTAGACAGGAAGCCAGTTCACTGACTGGAATTCCTTTTGCTCATCTTCTGGTTTTGGAGAACTTCTACAGGCAACAAGGTGACCAGTTTCCTACCATACCGAGGACTACCTACCTCTCAGGCCACAGATTATGTAGCCTCAGCAAGCCTCTCACCAGGCCTGGCAATGGCCTGCTATTCGTCAATGACTGAGGGAGCACAAGTCCGACTCCAGAGATCTGAACTATCTCTCTGCAGTCTCAGGGGCTTCCCTGGTGCCTCAGTTGTAAAGAATCCTCCTGCAAGATGCAGGAGACATGGGCTCGATCCCTGGGTTGGAAAGATCCCCCTGGGTTGGAAAGATCCCCTGGAGGAGGGCATGGCAATCCACTCCAGTATTCTTGCCTGGAAGATTCCATGGACAGAGGAGCCTGGAGGGCTACAGTCCATAGGTTGGAAAAGAGTTGGACACAACTGAAGTAACTTAGCACACACTCATGGGTGTTCATTTCACAGCCAAAATCAACTCCAGTTCCTGAAGCTGAGGAGTCTGGGTCACTACCACTCCAGTCTCAGGGGAACTTCTAAGAATAGGTTCAAAACTCCCCATCATGAATGCTGAAATATTCCCAAATCATATTTTTCTCTCTGTCTCTCCCTCCTACTCTCTCTTATTCTTTTGAGATTGATTAAACAAGGAACTGTGGAAGAAACAGTAGGGTTGAAAGGGACTGAATCTGTGGAGGACTAAAGGGTGAAAAAAAAGCCAGATTGGAGAGTTTTTTAAAAAAGGACTTTATCTTGTATTGCTTGCCTCTTAATAAACTGTTTGCTTCTTTTTTTAAAAAAATAGCTGTCTCTGCCTTCTTTTCTTCCCCAACTTTTTATTGTGAAAGTTTCATTTCTTCCCTTATAGCTCAGTTGGTAAAGAATCTGCCTGCAATTCAGGAGACCCTGGTTCGATTCCTGGTTTGGGAAGATCCACGGGAAAAGGGATAGGCTACCCACTCCAGTATTTTTGGACTTCCCTTGTGGCTCAGACGGTTAAGAATCCACCTGCAATGTGGAAGACCTGAGTTCGATCTCTGGCTTAGGAAGATCCAGAAGATGGATCTCCTGGGCTGGAAAAGGGAAAGGCTACCCACTCCAGCATCCTAGACTGGAGAATTCCATGGACTATTCAGTCCATGGGGTCGCAAAGAGTCAGACATGACTGAGCGAACTTCACTGACTTTTTTCATTTCTTCAGCAGCCACCCCACAAAAAAAAAAAGAAAAACTTCAAACTCACAGAAAAACTGAAAAACATGTACAATGATATCAAACGAGCAACCCATAAAAATGAAATGGACTTTTTCAAAATTAAGTTTCTGCTCTTGAAGGACACTATTAAGAAAAAGACAAGGTAAGCCACAGACTGGGAGGAAGTACTTTAAAAACACAAATCTATTAAAGGACTTGTATATAGAATATAGAGAGAATTCACACAACAAATAACCTAATGAAAATAGGCAAAATATTTGACCAGATATTTTACCAAAGAAGGCACACAAATGGCAGATAAGCATGTGAAAAGATGTTTAATATTCTAAGTCATTGCTGTTGTTCTTATTTAGTCACTAAGTCATGTCCAACTCTTTGCAACACCATGAACGGCAGCCCGCCAGGCTCCTCTGTCCATGAGATTTCCCAGGTAAGAATACTGGAGTGGATTGCTATTTCCTTCTCCAGGAAACCTTCTTGACCCAGGGATCAAACCCATGTCTCCTGCTTGGCAGGTGGATTCTTTACTACTGAGCCATCTGGGAAGCCCTCATAAGTCATTAGGGGAATGTACACTGAAACCAAAGTGAAATACCACTAAATATGCATTGAAATGGCTGAAATCAGAAAAACTTAGAATGTCAAGTGTTAATGAAAATGTAGAAGGACTATACTGTTGATGGGAATGGAAAATAGTATCACCACTTTGGAAAAGTCTAGAAGTTTCTCATAGAGATAATCATCCCATTCCTCGATATTTACCCGATAAGTGAAAATTTCTGTTCACACAAAAATCTATATGCAAATGCCTACAGTAGCAGTATTTATTAATAATTATATTGCTACATTTAATACTGTGGTCATAATTCAGTTGTTATATTAGTATAAATTATATTTATAGTGTTTATTCATAATTGGCTAACACTGTAAAAATCCAAATGTCTTTCAGCTGATAAATGGACAAACAAAATGTGGTATATCCTTTTTTCACTCAAGTTGCTTGTTTTTCTGATATTGAGTTTATGAGGTGTTTATATATTTTAGATATTAACCCCATCAGTCATATCACTTGACTATATCAAATATTTCCTCCCATTCAGAATGTTGTTCTTTTGTCTTGTCAATGGGTTGCTTTGCTGTGCAAAAGCTTTTACGTTTAATTAGGTTCCATTTACTTTTGTTTTTATTTCCTTTGCCCTGGGAGACTGATCTAAAATAATATTGCTATGATTTATGTCAAAGAATGTTCTGCCTCTGCTCTCTTCTAGGAGTTTTATGGTTTCAGGTCTTACATTTAGGTCTTTAATCCATTTGAATTTATTTTTGCATATGGTGAGGAACTGTTTTAATCTCATTCTTTTACATGCAGCTGTCCAATTTTCCTTGCACCACTTATTGAAGAGATTGTCCTTTTCTCCATTTTATAGTCTTGCCTCCTTTGTCACAGATTAATTGGCCATAGGTACATGAGTTTATTTCTGGACTCTGTATTCTATTCTATTGATCAAAGTGTCTGTTTGGAAGCTAGTATCATGCTGTTTTTATTACTGTAGCTTTGTAATATAGTCTGAAGTCAAGGAGCATGATATCTCTACTTGGTTCTTTTTTCTCAAGTTTGCTTGGAAATTTGGGGTCTTTTATGGTTTCACATAAATTTTAAGATTACTTCTAGTTCTGTGAAAAATGTCATGGTATTTTGATAGGGATTGCATTAAATCTGCATATTATTTTGGGTAATATAGATGTTTTAACAATATTAATTCTTCCAGACTTCCCTTTCAGTACAATGGATAAGAATCCACCTGCTGATGCAGGGGACAGGGGTTTGATCCCTGGTCCAGGAAAATTCCATATGCCATAGAGCAGCCAAGCTGGTGTGCCACAACTACTTAGCCCATGCTCTAGAGCCCATGAGCCATAACTACTGTTGGTGAGGATGTAGAGAAAGGGAAACCCTTGTACACGTTTGGTGGCATTAAATTGGTGCAGCCACTGTGGTAAACTATGTATTTTCCTCAAAAAAGCTACATTAATTCAGAAAGATACATCACTCCAATGTTCACAGCAGCGTTATTTATAGTAGCCAAGATACAGAAGCAACCCAAGTATCTATTAACACATGAATGGACAATTNTAGACAACAGTTTATTGTGATCCACACAGTCAAAGGCTTTGGCATAGTCAATAAAGCAGAAATAGATGTTTTTCTGGAACTCTCTTGCTTTTTCCATGATCCAGCGGATGTTGGCAATTTGATCTCTGGTTCCTCTGCCTGTTCTAAAACCAGCTTGAACATCAGGGAGTTCATGGTTCACATATTGCTGAAGCCTGGCTTGGAGAATTTTGAGCATTACTTTACTAGCGTGTGAGATGACTGCAATTGTGTGGTAGTTTGAGCATTCTTTGGCATTGCCTTTATATATATATATATATATATAATGGGCTATTAGAGCCATAAAAAACAATGAAATTCTGCCATTTGCAACAATATAATGGACCTAGGGAGTATTATGTTTAGTGAAATAAGTCAAAGGACAACAAATACTGTATGTTATCCTTTATATGTGGAATCTAAAAATACAACAAATGAATGTATATTTAAAACAGAACAAACGAACAGAAATAGAAAACTAACTAGGATTACCGGTGGAGAAAGAGAAGGGAGGAAGGGCAAGAGAAGGGTAGGGGATTAAGAGATACAAAATGCTATGTATAAAATAGATAAGGAACAAGAAAATATATCAATTATTGTATAATAACTTTAAACGGTGTATACTCAATAAAAATACTGAATCACTATGCTGTAACACCTGAAGCTAATATAATATTGTAAATCAACTGTATGTCAATAAAAACAAGCGTGATATATCCACACAATAGGATACTACACATTGATAACTCCTGAAACATGTGAAAACATACATGAATCTCAAATGTATCATGCTAAGTCTCATAGTTTCAATGGTATCTCCCCTCCAAAAAATATGAAATCCTAAACCCCAACATCACAAAATGTGACCTTACTTAGAAACAGGATCATTGCACATAAAATTAGCTAAGATGAGGTCATATATTTGAATAGGGTGAGCCCTTACTTCAATATCACTGGTGACTAACGCAATGACAGGCAACACACAGGGAGAACACCATGCAATGCCAAGGCAGAGATTGCAGTTATGCCGCTGTGAGATACAGAACACCAAGGATTGCTGGTGACACCAGAAACGAAGAGAAAGCATGACCAGATTCTCCTCAAGGGCCGTCTAGAGAGCATGAACCTCCTGACAAATTGATTTTGGACTTCTAGCATCCAGAACTGAGACAATAAATTCCTGTTGCTTTAAACCACTTGGTTTGTGGTACTTTGTTAGAGCAGCCCTAGAAAACTAGTATACTAAGTTTAAAAAGCCAGACTAAAATGCATTTATATCACGTTCTGGAAAAGACAAAATTATTGAGTTGGAGAATAGATCAGTGTTGCCAAAGGCTGGGAGTACAGGATGAGGGAATGACTATAAAGAGGCAAGGAGAGCTTTGAAAGCAATAGATATATTCTAGATCTTGACCATGATAGTAGTTACACTATTGCATGTGTTTGTCAAAATAAAACTTTACACTATGTAAATTTAAAATTTTTGAATTTTACTCTATGTAAATTAAACCTGACTCCCTCAATCCAAAAACCATAAACAAATGAAAAAACCTTCCACAGTAATCCTCTGTATACTTTTCACCCAAATTCAATTCAATGATTGTTAATATTTGCCCATATTTGCTTAATCTATACATGTATTTTATTGTTGTTGAATCATCTATGTTGTAGACATCATGACACTCCACCCTAAATATTTTATTATACATCTTCTAAGAATAAGGACATTTTTTGTGTATAAGATATATAAGAAACATAACAATTTCAAAGTGTCATCTAGTATAGAGTCCGTATTTCAACTTCTCAAATTGTAGTTAAGATGTCTTTTGTAATTGCCTTTTTACAACCAGGAACCAAATTGAGGTTCACATAATGCATTTGGCTATTATGCCTGTTTAATCTTTTAATTTAGAATAATCTTCCCACTTTTTCTTGTCACAATCTTTGTGTAGACCAGTTGTCTTGCATAATGTTTTAATCTAGTATAGAGTCCGTATTTCAACTTCTCAAATTGTAGTTAAGATGTCTTTTGTAATTGCCTTTTTACAACCAGGAACCAAATTGAGGTTCACATAATGCATTTGGCTATTATGCCTGTTTAATCTTTTAATTTAGAATAATCTTCCCACTTTTTCTTGTCACAATCTTTGTGTAGACCAGTTGTCTTGCATAATGTTTTAAAATTTCTGGATTTGCTTGATTGCTTCCTTGTAATCAATACTGTTGTTATCAAATATTCTTCTTTTTATTTCTTGTAAAATAGAAGTTAGGTCTAGGTTCAGGTTTAACTTTTGATAAGAATAGTTCACCAGACTTCCTTGGTGGTACAGTGAATAAGAATCCACCTGCAAATGCAGGGCACATGGGTTCTGTCCCTGGTCCAGGAAGACCCCCACATGCTGCAGAGCAACTAAACCTGTGAGCTGGAACTACTGAGCCTGGGTGCTGCAGTTACTAAAGCCTGCATGCCCTAAAGCCCACGATCTGCAACAAGAGAAGCCACTGCAATGAGAAGCCTGATCACAAGGAAGAGTAGCTCCTACTTGCTCCAACTAGAGAAAGCCTGTAGGCAGCAATGAAGACAGTGCAACCAGAAATAAAATTTTTAAAAAAGATGATAGTTTCCTATCTTGTTTGCCTCCATGCAGACCTATTTTTTTGCCTTTCTCTCTCATACCATAAAGGGCTTGTATGCTCGTGGTCTGTGAAGGCCACAAATATCAATAAGACAGTTTGTCCTAAGGGGGATGAATGAATGAAACAGTATCCTTTATCAGCCAGTAAATACTTAGTAACTGCTACAGGGAGCCAGGTACCATGCTAGGTGCTGGGGATACAGTAGTAAGCTATAGGCAAACATGGTCCTACTTCTACGGAGTTTGTAGTCTAATAAGTGAGATAGAAATTCATGAAAATAAAAAAAATGACTAGTGATAAATGCCATGAAAGAAAAAACACAGGAAATTATAGCTCTCTATTATGGGGAAATCTTCCATAGCGGGTATACCATTTGATCTGAGGACTGAAGGATGGACAGGTATCAGGGAGGTGAAAGTTAGGGGGAACTGGGGAAGACAGGGTAGTGGGCTATAAGAAGTTCATTGACTGGTAGGACATCTAGGTACACTCACAGGCAATTACAATCCTCTTCAGTGAAGCTATGAAAGGGGTCCATGCAACAGACTTGGAGGATTGGAGGCAGCATCCCTAAGAGAGTGATGTCTGAGCTTAGGGTGACAAGTCAGTGGAGACAAACAGAAGAAAGATGGGGAAACAAACAGCTAACTAGTTAGTTGTTAGAATGAAATCTCTGTAGGAATTGAGGTTCAAAAGAATGTTCGTATTCTAGACAAAATTTTAATCTGAGCTACTGAAGATTCTAGACTTAATTTCTGGTTTATAGGAAGTAAATTTTAAATCACAGAGGGACTTCTTAAAAATTAACTTTACCTTTTACAATTTATTATTTTTTTTACTTAAATCTTTTTTTTAGCCACATGGAATGTGGTTTGTGGAATCTTAGTTTCCAGGCCAGGGAACTAAGCTTGCGTCCCCTGCAGTGGAAGCTCGGAGTCTTAGCCACTGGGAGCCAGGGAAGTCCCTATCGCAGAGGAGTTTTAAATCACATTGCCTTAAATTAAAACACCCTAACCAGCAAAGTTCAGAATTAGAGTCAGACTAAACCAGTGATCTACTGGCAAACAAAACAACTGTGGAATCCTGGAAGAAAACATGGCCTGGTAAAGCCTTTTACTCCTATTTCGCTTTCTTGAATAGTCAGATTAGGCAATAGCTCAAACTCATTTCCCCTAGATATCATTTCCTCTGATATTATTGCTTCTAATATTAATTCTGATAATTTTTAAAAATTGTTTTCCCTAAGCCACACAACTAACAAGCAGCAGAGTCAGAATTCAATCCAACGTTTCTGGCTCTAAAGTACTTGTACTTAACCATCATACACCAGTGCCCCCAGTAATAAAGGTACTGATACCTTCCGAGGTGAAGGTGAGAGAAAGGCGCTTTCTGTAATACTGGAAAGAAGGAACAGATACTCTTTTAGCACAATAAGGACACAGCAGAAACGCCAGCAGGAGGTAAATTGGCCCAGTATGAATGGTCTGGTTATTTTTAGATGCTTGAACAGGAGGCCAGACCACAGTGGCCAGAAATTTCCATCCCCCACTCTGCTTCAGGAACAGAAAATGACTGTGCTTTTAAGAAATAAAAATCAGTTGGGATCTTTGGAGGAAGAAATAGAGAAAAGGACTCTGGGGAAGGGGAACATGAGACGAGATAGGAAGGAGAGGTTGGGGCCATAATGTACTCTACATCAGTTAGAATATGATTCATGATCCTGAATAAAAAAGATTCACTCACCACACTCCACAATTTTGTGTGTTCTTCAACAGCCAAGATAGTTTTGTTAGGAACTGTTCCATGATGGGATCCCATTAATTTCTGTTAATGTCAGGCATGGTACCAGGTGCTTGAGATACATTCATTACCTCTAATCATCTCAATGACCTACCAGACCTACCAGAAGGGGCACACTGAGTTTTAGTTACTTGAATAAGATCACAAAACTGCCAAACCAGAGAACTTTTGAAATTTCCAAGCTATCACACTCTGATAATTTTGTAAGATAACATAACTTTGTAAAACACAAAATGAAATGTTAAAGATATACACAATACAGGCATACCTTGTTTTATTGCACTTCACAGATACTGCAATTTTTCATAAATTGAGGTTTATGGAAATCCTGTGCTGTCAGACAGTGGTCAGCTTTTATCAGTAAAGTATTTTTAAATTAAGGTATATATGTTTTTTTAGACATAATGCTATTGCATGCTTAGACCATAGTATAGTGTAAACATAACCCTTGTATGCACTGGCAAACAAAAAAATTTGTGTGATTCACTTTATTGTGGTATTTGCTTTATTGTGGTATTGGATTGAGCAAAAGGTTCATTCAAGTTTTTCTATAACATTGCTCAGAAAACCCGAATGAACTTTTTGGTCAACCCATATTTGATTTATTGTGGTGGTCTGGAACCAAACTAGCAATATGCCTGTATAAGCTCAACCTTCTTATTACATTCAACAGACACTGCTGTAAATGTTTCTAACACTTTTTCTGAATGTCTGCATCAATCTTGTCACAGAATGTCACTAGTAGGGATTAATTTCCAAAAATACAAACAGGTCATATAGTTCAACATCAAAACAAACAGACAAACAACCCAATCAAAAAATGGGTTCAGTTCAGTTCAGTTCAGTTGCTCAGTCGTGTCCAACTCTTTGAGACCCCATGGACTGCAGCACGCCAGGTTTTTCGTCCATCACCAATGGGTAGAACTACTGCTGCTGCTGCTAAGTCGCTTCAGTCGTGTCCGACTCTGTGCGACCCCATAGACAGCAGCCTACCAGGCTCCCCTGTCCCTGGGACTCTCCAGGCAAGAACACTGGAGTGGGTTGCCATTTTCTTCTCCAATGCATGAAAGGGAAAAGTAAAAGTGAAGTCGCTCAGTCATGTCCGACTCTTCGCGACCCCATGGACTGCAGCCTACCAGGCTCCTCCGTCCACGGATTTTCCAGGCAAGAGTACTGGAGTGGGGTGCCATTGCCTTCTCTGAATGGGTAGAAATCTAAATGCAGATCAAAACCATAATGAGGGGCCTCCCTGGTGGCTCAGTGGTAAAGATTCTGCTGGCCAGTGCAGGAGACATGGGTTCAATCCCTGATCTGGGAAGATCCCACATGCCTCAAAGCAACTGAACTCGTGTGCCACAGCTGCTGAGCCTGTGCTCTAGAGCCTGGGAGCTGCAAAAGTCCACGTGCCCTGGAGCCTGTGCTCCACAACAAGAGAAGCCACTGCAATGAGAAGCCCATGCACTTCAACAAAGAGTAGCCCCTGCTTGGCACAACTAGAGAAAAGCCCTCACAGCACAAGGACCCGGCACAGCCAAAAAAAAAAAAAAAAAAANAAGTCAAAGGACAACAAATACTGTATGTTATCCTTTATATGTGGAATCTAAAAATACAACAAATGAATGTATATTTAAAACAGAACAAACGAACAGAAATAGAAAACTAACTAGGATTACCGGTGGAGAAAGAGAAGGGAGGAAGGGCAAGAGAAGGGTAGGGGATTAAGAGATACAAAATGCTATGTATAAAATAGATAAGGAACAAGAAAATATATCAATTATTGTATAATAACTTTAAACGGTGTATACTCAATAAAAATACTGAATCACTATGCTGTAACACCTGAAGCTAATATAATATTGTAAATCAACTGTATGTCAATAAAAACAAGCGTGATATATCCACACAATAGGATACTACACATTGATAACTCCTGAAACATGTGAAAACATACATGAATCTCAAATGTATCATGCTAAGTCTCATAGTTTCAATGGTATCTCCCCTCCAAAAAATATGAAATCCTAAACCCCAACATCACAAAATGTGACCTTACTTAGAAACAGGATCATTGCACATAAAATTAGCTAAGATGAGGTCATATATTTGAATAGGGTGAGCCCTTACTTCAATATCACTGGTGACTAAAGCAATGACAGGCAACACACAGGGAGAACACCATGCAATGCCAAGGCAGAGATTGCAGTTATGCCGCTGTGAGATACAGAACACCAAGGATTGCTGGTGACACCAGAAACGAAGAGAAAGCATGACCAGATTCTCCTCAAGGGCCGTCTAGAGAGCATGAACCTCCTGACAAATTGACTTTGGACTTCTAGCATCCAGAACTGAGACAATAAATTCCTGTTGCTTTAAACCACTTGGTTTGTGGTACTTTGTTACAGCAGCCCTAGAAAACTAGTATACTAAGTTTAAAAAGCCAGACTAAAATGCATTTATATCACGTTCTGGAAAAGACAAAATTATTGAGTTGGAGAATAGATCAGTGTTGCCAAAGGCTGGGAGTACAGGATGAGGGAATGACTATAAAGAGGCAAGGAGAGCTTTGAAAGCAATAGATATATTCTAGATCTTGACCATGATAGTAGTTACACTATTGCATGTGTTTGTCAAAATAAAACTTTACACTATGTAAATTTAAAATTTTTGAATTTTACTCTATGTAAATTAAACCTGACTCCCTCAATCCAAAAACCATAAACAAATGAAAAAACCTTCCACAGTAATCCTCTGTATACTTTTCACCCAAATTCAATTCAATGATTGTTAATATTTGCCCATATTTGCTTAATCTATACATGTATTTTGTTGTTGTTGAATCATCTATGTTGTAGACATCATGACACTCCACCCTAAATATTTTATTATACATCTTCTAAGAATAAGGACATTTTTTGTGTATAAGATATATAAGAAACATAACAATTTCAAAGTGTCATCTAGTATAGAGTCCGTATTTCAACTTCTCAAATTGTAGTTAAGATGTCTTTTGTAATTGCCTTTTTACAACCAGGAACCAAATTGAGGTTCACATAATGCATTTGGCTATTATGCCTGTTTAATCTTTTAATTTAGAATAATCTTCCCACTTTTTCTTGTCACAATCTTTGTGTAGACCAGTTGTCTTGCATAATGTTTTAAAATTTCTGGATTTGCTTGATTGCTTCCTTGCAATCAATACTGTTGTTATCAAATATTCTTCTTTTTATTTCTTGTAAAATAGAAGTTAGGTCTAGGTTCAGGTTTAACTTTTGATAAGAATAGTTCACCAGACTTCCTTGGTGGTACAGTGAATAAGAATCCACCTGCAAATGCAGGGCACATGGGTTCTGTCCCTGGTCCAGGAAGACCCCCACATGCTGCAGAGCAACTAAACCTGTGAGCTGGAACTACTGAGCCTGGGTGCTGCAGTTACTAAAGCCTGCATGCCCTAAAGCCCACGATCTGCAACAAGAGAAGCCACTGCAATGAGAAGCCTGATCACAAGGAAGAGTAGCTCCTACTTGCTCCAACTAGAGAAAGCCTGTAGGCAGCAATGAAGACAGTGCAACCAGAAATAAAATTTTTAAAAAAGATGATAGTTTCCTATCTTGTTTGCCTCCATGCAGACCTATTTTTTTGCCTTTCTCTCTCATACCATAAAGGGCTTGTATGCTCGTGGTCTGTGAAGGCCACAAATATCAATAAGACAGTTTGTCCTAAGGGGGATGAATGAATGAAACAGTATCCTTTATCAGCCAGTAAATACTTAGTAACTGCTACAGGGAGCCAGGTACCATGCTAGGTGCTGGGGATACAGTAGTAAGCTATAGGCAAACATGGTCCTACTTCTACGGAGTTTGTAGTCAATAAGTGAGATAGAAATTCATGAAAATTAAAAAAATGACTAGTGATAAATGCCATGAAAGAAAAAACACAGGAAATTATAGCTCTCTATTATGGGGAAATCTTCCATAGCGGGTATACCATTTGATCTGAGGACTGAAGGATGGACAGGTATCAGGGAGGTGAAAGTTAGGGGGAACTGGGGAAGACAGGGTAGTGGGCTATAAGAAGTTCATTGACTGGTAGGACATCTAGGTACACTCACAGGCAATTACAATCCTCTTCAGTGAAGCTATGAAAGGGGTCCATGCAACAGACTTGGAGGATTGGAGGCAGCATCCCTAAGAGAGTGATGTCTGAGCTTAGGGTGACAAGTCAGTGGAGACAAACAGAAGAAAGATGGGGAAACAAACAGCTAACTAGTTAGTTGTTAGAATGAAATCTCTGTAGGAATTGAGGTTCAAAAGAATGTTCGTATTCTAGACAAAATTTTAATCTGAGCTACTGAAGATTCTAGACTTAATTTCTGGTTTATAGGAAGTAAATTTTAAATCACAGAGGGACTTCTTAAAAATTAACTTTACCTTTTACAATTTATTATTTTTTTTACTTAAATCTTTTTTTTAGCCACATGGAATGTGGTTTGTGGAATCTTAGTTTCCAGGCCAGGGAACTAAGCTTGCGTCCCCTGCAGTGGAAGCTCGGAGTCTTAGCCACTGGGAGCCAGGGAAGTCCCTATCGCAGAGGAGTTTTAAATCACATTGCCTTAAATTAAAACACCCTAACCAGCAAAGTTCAGAATTAGAGTCAGACTAAACCAGTGATCTACTGGCAAACAAAACAACTGTGGAATCCTGGAAGAAAACATGGCCTGGTAAAGCCTTTTACTCCTATTTCGCTTTCTTGAATAGTCAGATTAGGCAATAGCTCAAACTCATTTCCCCTAGATATCATTTCCTCTGATATTATTGCTTCTAATATTAATTCTGATAATTTTTAAAAATTGTTTTCCCTAAGCCACACAACTAACAAGCAGCAGAGTCAGAATTCAATCCAACGTTTCTGGCTCTAAAGTACTTGTACTTAACCATCATACACCAGTGCCCCCAGTAATAAAGGTACTGATACCTTCCGAGGTGAAGGTGAGAGAAAGGCGCTTTCTGTAATACTGGAAAGAAGGAACAGATACTCTTTTAGCACAATAAGGACACAGCAGAAACGCCAGCAGGAGGTAAATTGGCCCAGTATGAATGGTCTGGTTATTTTTAGATGCTTGAACAGGAGGCCAGACCACAGTGGCCAGAAATTTCCATCCCCCACTCTGCTTCAGGAACAGAAAATGACTGTGCTTTTAAGAAATAAAAATCAGTTGGGATCTTTGGAGGAAGAAATAGAGAAAAGGACTCTGGGGAAGGGGAACATGAGACGAGATAGGAAGGAGAGGTTGGGGCCATAATGTACTCTACATCAGTTAGAATATGATTCATGATCCTGAATAAAAAAGTTTCACTCACCACACTCCACAATTTTGTGTGTTCTTCAACAGCCAAGATAGTTTTGTTAGGAACTGTTCCATGATGGGATCCCATTAATTTCTGTTAATGTCAGGCATGGTACCAGGTGCTTGAGATACATTCATTACCTCTAATCATCTCAATGACCTACCAGACCTACCAGAAGGGGCACACTGAGTTTTAGTTACTTGAATAAGATCACAAAACTGCCAAACCAGAGAACTTTTGAAATTTCCAAGCTATCACACTCTGATAATTTTGTAAGATAACATAACTTTGTAAAACACAAAATGAAATGTTAAAGATATACACAATACAGGCATACCTTGTTTTATTGCACTTCACAGATACTGCAATTTTTCATAAATTGAGGTTTATGGAAATCCTGTGCTGTCAGACAGTGGTCAGCTTTTATCAGTAAAGTATTTTTAAATTAAGGTATATATGTTTTTTTAGACATAATGCTATTGCATGCTTAGACCATAGTATAGTGTAAACATAACCCTTGTATGCACTGGCAAACAAAAAAATTTGTGTGATTCACTTTATTGTGGTATTTGCTTTATTGTGGTATTGGATTGAGCAAAAGGTTCATTCAAGTTTTTCTATAACATTGCTCAGAAAACCCGAATGAACTTTTTGGTCAACCCATATTTGATTTATTGTGGTGGTCTGGAACCAAACTAGCAATATGCCTGTATAAGCTCAACCTTCTTATTACATTCAACAGACACTGCTGTAAATGTTTCTAACACTTTTTCTGAATGTCTGCATCAATCTTGTCACAGAATGTCACTAGTAGGGATTAATTTCCAAAAATACAAACAGGTCATATAGTTCAACATCAAAACAAACAGACAAACAACCCAATCAAAAAATGGGTTCAGTTCAGTTCAGTTCAGTTGCTCAGTCGTGTCCAACTCTTTGAGACCCCATGGACTGCAGCACGCCAGGTTTTTCGTCCATCACCAATGGGTAGAACTACTGCTGCTGCTGCTAAGTCGCTTCAGTCGTGTCCGACTCTGTGCGACCCCATAGACAGCAGCCTACCAGGCTCCCCCGTCCCTGGGACTCTCCAGGCAAGAACACTGGAGTGGGTTGCCATTTTCTTCTCCAATGCATGAAAGGGAAAAGTAAAAGTGAAGTCGCTCAGTCATGTCCGACTCTTCGCGACCCCATGGACTGCAGCCTACCAGGCTCCTCCGTCCACGGATTTTCCAGGCAAGAGTACTGGAGTGGGGTGCCATTGCCTTCTCTGAATGGGTAGAAATCTAAATGCAGATCAAAACCATAATGAGGGGCCTCCCTGGTGGCTCAGTGGTAAAGATTCTGCTGGCCAGTGCAGGAGACATGGGTTCAATCCCTGATCTGGGAAGATCCCACATGCCTCAAAGCAACTGAACTCGTGTGCCACAGCTGCTGAGCCTGTGCTCTAGAGCCTGGGAGCTGCAAAAGTCCACGTGCCCTGGAGCCTGTGCTCCACAACAAGAGAAGCCACTGCAATGAGAAGCCCATGCACTTCAACAAAGAGTAGCCCCTGCTTGGCACAACTAGAGAAAAGCCCTCACAGCACAAGGACCCGCCACACCAAAAAAAAAAAAAAAAAAAGGCAAGTGTGTAAGCAGAAGAGCCAGCATTTAGCGGGGAAAAAAAACTACAAAGAGATATCACATCACTCTGGTCAGAATGGCCATCATCAAAAAGTCTACAATAACAACTGCTGGAGAGGATGTGGAAAAAAGGGAGCCTTCTGTACTGTTGGTGGGAATGAAAATTGGTACAGTCATTATGGAGGTTTCTTAACAAACTAAAAATAGAACTACCATACGATCTAGAAATCCCATGTATTCAAAGAAAACTATAATTCAAAAATATTTGAATTAGATATTAATGATATCCAATTAATATCAAAAAGATATTAATGTTCACAGTAGCACTATTTACAATAGCTGAGACATGGAGGCAATTAAATGTCTATTGACAGATGAATGGATAAAGATGTGGTGTATATAAATATATGTATACACACACACACATACAAACAATGGGATGTTACTCAGCCACTAAAAAGAATAATGCTATTTGCAGCAACATGGATGGAACCAGAGATTATCATACTAAGTAAGCCAGACAAAGAAAGACAAATATCACATGATATCACTTATATGTGGAATCTGAAAAAAAAAAAAAGAGATGCAAATGAATTCATTTACAGAACAGAAATAGACTCACAGACATAGAAAACAAAATTATGATTACCAAAGGAGAAGGGGGTGTAGATAAATTAGGAAGATGGAATTAACATACATACACCAGTATATATAAAATAGATAACTAACAAGGACCTACTGCATAGCATAGGGAACTATACTCAATATTTTGTCATAACCTATCAGGGAAAAGAATTTGAAAATTTATATATATATATAACATATACATACATACATACATATATGTGTGCTTCATCCCCTGTGGCTCAGATGGTAAAGAATCTGCCTGTAGTGTGGAAGACCCAGGTTTGATCCTGGGTCAGGAGGATCCCCTGGAGAAGGGAATGGCAACCCACTCCAGTATTCTTGCCTGGAGAATTCCATGGACAGAGAATCCTGGTGGGCTACAGTCCATGGGATCACAAAGAGTCGGACATGACTGAGCAACTAACTGTCACTTCACTTCACATACATACAGATATATATATATATATACACACACACATACACACACATACACACAATATTGAGTATAGCTCCCTGTGCGGTACAGTAGGTCCTTGTTAACTATCTATTTCAGGTGGCTTAGTGGTAAAGAATCCACCTGAAATGTAAGAGAGAAGAGTTTGATCCCTGGGTTGGGAGGATTCCCTGGAGAAGGAAATGGCAAGCCACTTCAGCATTCTTGCCTGGAATCCCATGGACAGATGAGCCTGGTGGGCTACAGTCCATAGGGTTGCAAATAGTCAGACAGAGTGAACACACCATGAAGGAAAAAGCAATTTGCAGTATAATACACAGTGTGAATGCACTTGTTTTATAGGAACACATAAAACAATACTGTAAATATGGGCATATATGAAGATAGGTTCAGTTCAGTTCAGGCGCTCAGTCATGTCCAAATCTTTGCAGCCCCATGAACTGCAGCACGTCAGGCTTCCCTGTCCATCACCAACTCCTGGAGTCCACCCAAATCCATGTCCATTGAGTCAGTGATGCCATCCAGCCATCTCATCCTCTGTCATCCCCTTCTCCTCCTGCCCTCAATCTTTTCCAGCATCAGGATCTTTTCCAATGAGTCAGCTCTTCCAATCAGGTGGCCAAAGTATTGGACTTTCAGCTTCAACATCAGTCCTTCCAATGAACACCCAGGACTGATCTCCTTTAGGATGGACTGGTTGGATCTCCTTGCAGTCTAAAGGACTCTCAAGAGTCTTCTCCAATACCACAGTTCAAAAGCATCATTTCTTTATTGCTCAGCTTTCTTTATAGTTCAACTCTCACATCCACATCCATGAAGATAGGTAAAAATCATTTTAAAAAAATTGAATGAGATACACTCAAAATGACCACAGAGGTTATTGCTGGGAAAGAGGAGGAGAAATCAGGATGGATGGCATTGGTCATAGGAGACTTTAGCCTTAATTGTAAGGTTTAAGTGTTTCTCAAGGACAGTCTGTCCACATATTATTTGTGTAAAGTTAAAATCAAAGCAAAAGAGCTCCTTGAAGACAGAAATGTTCATGGATTTTCACCCAGTGGCCAAGGTTGGTGTTCTGAGCTCCTGGAATGGGAAATACCTTCTTACTCTTGAATACAATCAATCTCTCTCCCAGTGGCCTCAGCCTCTTGGGCAGCCCTACACTTCTCCCACAGGGCACTCTGGAACTTTGTGGTATATCAGACTTGATTAAGACTCTTAACAGACCCTGAAAAAAAGTCTCCTCCCTTCTTTGCATTTACAATTAAAAATTAAAAACCTATGAAAGCAAAGAAATCCTACAAAGACTTGGTTTTTCCTATGACTATAGTGGTACTTTTGATAGTTGAAAAAAATTAAATCTCTTAAAAAACTTTTGACTTAGCTGGAAGCATGCGCTTAATTCTGTCTGAAGGATTTTTTGTTGTTCAATCTCTCAGTCATGCCTGACTCTTTGTGACCCCATGGACTGCAGTGTGCCAGACTGCCTTGTCCTTCACTATCTTAAGAAGTTTGCTCAAAATCATGTCCACTGAGTTAGTGACACTATATGAATGTCTCGTCCTCTCTCTCCCCTTCTCCTCCTGACCTTTATATTTTCTAGCACCAGGGTCTTTCCAATGAACTGGCTCTTCGCATCAGTTCCTTTCAGTTCAGTCGCTCAGTCGTGTCTAACTCTTTGCGACCCCATGAATCACAGCACGCCAGGCCTCCCTGTCTGTCACCAACTCCCAGAGTTTATTCAAACTCATTTCCATCGAGTTGGTGATGCCATCCAGCCATCTCATCCTCTGTCATCCCCTTCTCCTCCTGCCCCCAATCCCTCCCAGCATCAGAGTCTTTCCCAATGAATCCATTCTTCACATGAGGTGGCCAAAGTACTGGAGTTTCAGCTTTAGCATCAGTCCTTCCAATGAACACCCAGGACTGATCTCCTTTAGAATGGACTGGTTGGATCTCCTTGCAGTCCAAGGGACTCTC
>SJYX01003960.1:0-16632 GCA_006410675.1 Oreotragus oreotragus | reverse complement strand
GGTCACACAGAGTCAGACACGACTGAAGTGACTTAGCAGCAGCAGCAGCAGCAGCAGCATAGTTGATTTGTGCTTAGTGCTTCAGTTATGTCCGGCTTTTTGCGACCCTATGGACTATAGCCCACCAAGATCCTCTGTCTGTGGGATTCTTCAAGCAAGAATACTGGAGTGAGTTGCCATTTCCTTCTTCAGGGCACCTTCCCAACCCACAAATCGAATCCGTGTCTCCTGTATTGCAGGCAGATTCTTTACCCACTGAGCCACCTGGGAAGACAGTAGTTGACCTACAATGTGTTAATTTCTGCTGTACAGCAAAGTGATCCTCTTATACATATGTAGATACATTTATACATTTTTAATATCCTTTTCCATTATGGTTTAGCATAGGATATTGAATATAGTTCTCTGTGCTATACAGTAGGACTTTGTTTATCCATCCTATATATACAAGTTTACATCTGCTAACCCCAACTTCCCGTTCCATCCCCTCCTCAGCCCCCTCCTCCCGGCAGCCAGCGTGGTAGTTTTAATAGATGACCGCTTAGGTCACTTACTCCCTCTCCTAATTAAGCCCAAAACTCCCACATAATTATATCACCATTAATAAAGTTTATTAATTACTTTTGTAGCTCTAAGCGATATTCACACTTCACACATCCTTCCATCTTTATTCCTTTATCCTTTAAAAATGCATTGCTCACTTTATAAAATGATGGCACTGATATCCTAAACCTTTGTTTCTTTTTCTTCCTCCCATGCACTTAATTTATCATCTATAATTTTACTTTGACATTATCAAGGGTTGATATCACTTACATTCCATCTGGTAGCATAATCAGGTATGCTGTGCCATATCTGTAAGTGGACTCTGAAAGATGAAAATTAAAATGGTGTTTATATTATTATGACTTCATAAGTAATTGTCTACTGCAAAGTCACACAGCTATAATTACAATTACTCTTTTGTTTAATTTTTATTGATTTCCCTGGATTAAAATTCTGTTTTCCTTTAAGTGGTTGACTTTATCATCTCCTTTATTTATTTATCCATGTTCTCTACCAAGTAAAATATTCTATAATGGCAGAAGGAAATGGCACCCCACTCCAGTATTCTTGCCTGGAGAATCCCATGAACGGAGGAGCCTGGTGGGCTACAGTCCATGGGGTNGTAGCTCTAAGCGATATTCACACTTCACACATCCTTCCATCTTTATTCCTTTATCCTTTAAAAATGCATTGCTCACTTTATAAAATGATGGCACTGATATCCTAAACCTTTGTTTCTTTTTCTTCCTCCCATGCACTTAATTTATCATCTATAATTTTACTTTGACATTATCAAGGGTTGATATCACTTACATTCCATCTGGTAGCATAATCAGGTATGCTGTGCCATATCTGTAAGTGGACTCTGAAAGATGAAAATTAAAATGGTGTTTATATTATTATGACTTCATAAGTAATTGTCTACTGCAAAGTCACACAGCTATAATTACAATTACTCTTTTGTTTAATTTTTATTGATTTCCCTGGATTAAAATTCTGTTTTCCTTTAAGTGGTTGACTTTATCATCTCCTTTATTTATTTATCCATGTTCTCTACCAAGTAAAATATTCTATAATGGCAGAAGGAAATGGCACCCCACTCCAGTATTCTTGCCTGGAGAATCCCATGAACGGAGGAGCCTGGTGGGCTACAGTCCATGGGGTCGCAAAGAGTCGGACATGACTGAGCGACTTAACAACAACAGTGGCAGAAACTGCTAATTGTCTCCCAGTATCTGCTCTCTACTTCTTCTACTCTCATAAACCACAATTAAGTTTAGTTGGGTACATGGGAACTGGAAATAAAAATTCTCTTTTCCAGATTTGCTTATAACAAAGCATGATCAAGTGATGGAGCCCTGGTGATGAGATGTAAGGGCCAGTTGTGTGCAGCTTTCACTAAAAGTCCTGTAAGGAAGTCAATATGACCATTTGTTCCCTTCCCTCTGTTCTGTTCCTGGGTATGTCAGTGGGATGCCTTTCACTCAATTGTAGGCTATTAGTACTCTAGGTCTCCAGCCTCAGAGATCTAATGTCTGATGAGCTGAGCTAGAACTGACATGATAATAATAAAAATAAAGTACACAATAAATGTAACACACTTGAATCATCCCCCAAACCATCCCCCCAACTCCATCCATGAAAAAATGGCTTCCATGAAACTGGTCCCTGGTGCTGAAAAGGTTGAGGATTGCTAATGCAGGAAGTGCAAAGCAGAAAGTCATTCTGGGTCTCAGATTATCATGCAGCTTCTACAACTGCCCTGAACTACTTACATTCACACTTTTAAGTGAAAGAGAAATGTCTTTCTTGTCAAAAACCCCACCCCATAGCCTTTTTACCAGCTCAAGGCTGCCTCCCTCTGGACTTCTTTTATGCAAATTTTTTAAAAACTTAGTTTTTTAAGCCAGGATGATTTAACATCTCTTACCAGCAGAAGAATGCATAACCTGACTGATGTAAACTCAGAAAGGACATCTTTGTCTTAGATACTTGCTCATTGACTATATAAGACAACACATGGATGGTGCTCACAGTTAACCTCAGGGCACAGATGTAGGAAACAAAGAGGAACACACAGACTGCTGGAGTGGGTCTGGTGAGAATTGTTCATGATCAGATGTGTTATAGAGCTGAATCTCAGTGCAAAACAATGGCTGCCTTTAACAGATGAGGGTGCACTCCAGGACAGGAAGAACAGAGGGAAAAGAAAAGAAGAGAATCAACCTGCTAATGTAAAATGTTCCATGTAGCCAATGTTTCATCCAAAAGATCCTAAACTTACAGAAAAAGTCAGGGGGAGGCACACCTGGACAATTGTTTTACTTGTTCAAACCACGTTCTCTTTGTCCTCTGATTTCCGGACCTAGCTTTCTAATAACCAAAATGTTCACATTTTCATGCCCACAGCTATCCTTTTAAATACTCTCCATGTTTATTAAGCTAGTTCTTTCCTCTTTATTCTTTCTGTCACGTGAGTGTATGCTCCTCGGTTCTTTGTCTCGTCACAACAAAGATTTGGAGTGACGGACTTACAGCCCCTCGGTGTGTCACAGCTCTCGGGTCTTGGACAGACTGTGTTATAGCTCTCAGGTCTCAAAAGGACCATGTTATAGCTTAGACAAATCAGTGTTACAGCTCAGTGTTACAGTTCTATTTTATTTAGAAGATAGCAGGAAAATCCATCTTTGAGGCGTGAGGGCATGTCAATCCAAAGACATGAAGAGAAGAGCGCCCCAGTGTGCAGGGAGTGGTGGGGGGTGGGGGGAGAGAGAGAGAGAGCTAGCTTTGGCTCCTCTATTTATATGTTTATCTTTCCCTGGACCTGTCCTATGTAAATTGGGCCATCTGGGAGGGGAGTGTTGTTTGTTTTACCTGAGGTCCTCACTCAGGTCCTCGGACCTTCTTTTGTTCTATTTTCATGGGCTTTTCCCTTCCTTGTCTTTTAGCCACCGCCATTTTGGACTCCTTTTCTCTATTCTACCTACCTAACATTTTCAAAGCTCTGTTCCTTCCTTCCTGCCAACTCATTATCAAAACCCTCAGAGCTTTTGAGTAAACCAGAACCAGAAACATGTCCTCTCAGCACCCAGAAGGTATTCATAAAAAGCTTCGGTGGGGGTGGGGGACAGAAAGTCACTTAGCCACAGGGATGGTGTACAGGGAGGAGAAGATGGCAGTCTTGTGGATAAATTGCTCACACACAGATGCTCAGATAAATCTGTAATTAAAAGGAAATGTGAATGCTTAGGCCAGGGGAAATAAATTCCCTGAGGCCAATCCTTTGTTGGTCTCTTTGATCTTCTACAGTAATGGGTCAATCAGACCGCTTCCCCGAAGCTCAGATTCTGTCCCTGTGATGTGCTTCCTTCCCCTGAGACCTCACTAGGGCCTGGGGGTTCAGATCACTCTTGCATTCAAGAGGCCTGTATTAGAAAGAGAGAGTGCAACACTTAACTCTTAAATACTACATAAATACCACATAGGGAAGGAAATCTTTTCCCTTCTTCTATTCTAGGTTCTTTAGCTGGTCTAGCAATTAAATTGGCATCAGACAGATCAACAGAAGAAAAAAATAAGTTTCATACATATGGGAATCCCAAAGATAGTCTCTAAGACAGGCAACTGAAGTTTACATGCCATTCTGAGCAAAGAAGAAGGGGGTAAGGGTTTGAGGACTTCAAAGGGGAGGAAGACAATTTAGGGAGATGGGGAGAGCAGAAGTTTGCCAAGCTCTGCAGCTAAGTCTTTCTGATCTAAAAGTTAGCCCTGGGGCTTCCCTGTGACTCAGTGATAAAGAATCCACCTGCCAATGCAGGAGACGCAGGTTTGATCCCTGGTCTGGGAAGATCCCACATACCGTGGAGCAACTAAGTCCTTGGGCCACAACTATTAAGCTTGCGCTCTAGAGCCTTCAAGTGATGACTTCTGAAGCCCATGTACCCTAGAGCTTGTGCTCTGAAATGAGAGAAGCCCCTCACAAAGAGAAACACATGTACTGCAAGTAGAGATTAGCCCAGCCCAGCACAACCAATAAAAAAGCTCTCTCTTATATGAGCTCTCTTCCTGGTACAAGCCCTCTATCTAAATTCTTTTAGGCAATAAGGGGAAAGGAAAACAAACAAATACACCTCTTCTTGAGTCTGTGAGGCCTTGCTTGTCATCAGCTCATAAGAATCCACATGACAAAGTAGTATATTTTGGGGTCACATAATCCACTCCCCCTGAAGTCAATTCTGTGTAATTTTACATATAGTGTCTCCTTTAATCCTCGTAATGATTCTGAGAGGCAGATATCTGGTATTTTTAATTTTAAAAATAATTCATTATTTTTAAAATTTACTGCATATTTAGATTGTCGTGGACATGTATGAATGCTAACGTTAATGCTAAGTCACTTCAGTTGTGTCCGACTCTCCGTGATCCTATAGACTGTAGCCCAGGGACGGGGAAGCCTGGTGGGCTGCCGTCTATGGGGTCGCACAGAGTCGGACACGACTGAGGTGACTTAGCAGCAGCAGCAGCAGCAGACTGTAGCCCACCAAGCTCTTCTATCCATGGGATTCTCCAGGCAAGAATACTGGAGTGGGTTGCCATGCCCTCCTCCAGGGGATCTTCCCAACTCAGGGATCATCTCCTGCATTGGCATGTGGATTCTTTACCACAAGTGCCACCAGGGAAGCCCAGACATGTACAAAGTATATGTTTAATCTTTATAAGACTGATACCTAGACCATTTTACAGTTGAGGAAATGAGCACTTTTAGTTCAAGATAACAGTTTGAAGAAAATTTTTTTTGCCCTTCACACCCCCAAAAGAGCAACAAGCTATTGAAATATAAGTTTTGGTAATGAGCATAAAATAGAAGAAATTAATATGCTTGCTGAATACTGGAAGGAAAATACTAGCAAATCAAGATTTTATGAGTTTGTGAAAAATCAAAGATATGCATGCATGTTAAGTTGCTTCAGTCATGTCCGAGTCTATGTGACTCCCTGGACTGTAGCTCTCCAGGTTCCTCTGTCTGTGGGATTCTCCCAGCAAGAATACTGGAGCTGGTTGCCATGCCCTCCTTCAAGGGATCTTTCCAACTCAGGGATCGAACCCATATCTCTTACATCTCCTGCATTGGCAGGTGGGTTCTTTACCATTAGTACCACCTGGGAAGCCTAAGAGCAAAGATGGCTACAGCCAAACTGAGATGGCAGCCCACCAGGCTCCCCCGTCCCTGGGATTCTCCAGGCAAGAACACTGGAGTGGGTTGCCATTTCCTTCTCCAATGCATGAAAGAGAAAAGTGAAAGTGAAGTCACTGAGTCGTGTCCAACTCTCAGCGACCCCATGGACTGCAGCCCACCAGGTTCCTCCATCCATGGGATTTTCCAGGCAAGATTACTGGAGTGGGGTGCTATTGCCTTCTCCTATGAGAGTAAAGAGAGACACAGTTCAGCACAGGTAAAGGAGAAAGTCACAGCTGAGGCAGGAACACAGCAGCTGTGGACAGAGTCCACAGGGATGGAGGTTGTCAGAGCTTGAGAAAGAACTTAATACAGGACAATTGGTGTCAAAGCTGTATACTCAATGACTGCTGAGTCATAGCCTCCTTTCAGACCTCTGCACATATGAATGTGTTTAAGGAAAATGTCTGTAACATAAAGCTGGAAAAATACCTTTCAGAGGAATTAAACTGTTAACTTAAGAGAGGCAATGACTTTAAGAGAAGAGGTTGCCTGCTTGCTTATCTTAGAGTAAAGCCTGGTGGTCCATATACCACACCCACAAAGAGCGTGTGCAGTCAATTTTCTCATGCAGGGGAAAGACCACACTATCAGGAGAAATGTTGTCAGTTACAGGTCACTTATGCTTGTTTGATAAACATGATTGGACAATGGAATATCAGCGTGTGTGTCTGTGTGCTCAGTATCAGTAGATATTTGGTTTTCCAAGAAAAACAGCTGTGGCAATGACAATGCTATAGATTTATCATACCATTATATTAACTTCTTGGAAGTATAGGAAAATAATGTTTCCCAGATCCCTTGCCTCCAGATCCAGCCAGACAACTAGTTCTGAATATGGAGTGTGAGCAGAAACATGTGCCATTTCCAGGCTTGGCCCCAAACACCAAATCTCCCATGTGTGGTCCTCCTCTCTCACTGTTGTGACATCAGTTGGAAGGTTTGTGTGACCATGTCCTGGATCTCAGAATCACCTTTCATTAGAAGAGCTGTCCAGGTGAGCTTCCCGACCAGGAAGATATGCATCAGACATTACATGAAGAGGAAACTAAGCAAACACACACAAACGTCTACAGGGTTAAAGCACTAAGAACTGGGGGATTGTCACAGGTGTTATCAATTACTCTTTCTCATGAGTAACAAAGGCAAGGGAAAGTGTTAGTCACTTATGTCCGACTTTCTGTGACCCCACGGACTGAAGAACATAAAGGAAAAGACCAAGTCAAAACAGAATATTAACTCCAGAGGAGACAGAGGTAAGTCAGGCTGTTTGCACAAACAATCAATAAACACTCTATAATAAGAAAAGAGGAGAGTTTTAGTCAAGCTAAACTGAGGGCTACAGTTTGGGAAACAGTCTCTTAGCAGCTCTGAAGGGGCTGCTCTAAAGAGGTAGGGAAAGAGACAGTATATACATGAAATACCTTGGCTGTAAATACCCATATTCTGGGACTTCCCAGGTTGTTCAGAGGTAAAGAATCCACCTGCCAGTGCAAGAGACATGGGTCCGATCCCTGGGTCAGGAAGGTCCCCTGGAGAAGGAAATGGAAACCCACTCCAGTATTCTTGCCTGGGAAATCCTAAGGACGGAGGAGCCTAGCGAACTACAGTCCATAATGTCGCAAAAGAGTCAAGACACGACTTAGTGACTAAACCATAACAACCCATAGTCTAATGTACATCCTGGCGAAAGATCACTGCTGATCACAAAGAACAGACATCTCAAGTGAATGAGTTTGGTGTTTTTCCAGGTATGGGAAGAAGCAAGAATCTGAGATCCCTGAAATTCTTCCTCAGATATTCATCTTAACTATGTAGGAGCGAGAGTCTATAAATTCAAAGCACAGAATGCTTCGTCCTGTTTTTCCCAGCCTGAATTTCCCTCAAGGCATGATGTTGGTGAGTGACTGCAGTGGATCGCAACATAACTCTTTGTAAAGCGGGCTGAGTGACAATCTTTCCTTTAACGTTAAAGTAGATGCATAAGGTCGGGGAAGGCAATGGCACCCCACCCCAGTACTCTTGCCTGGAAAATCCAATGGATGGAGTAGCCTGGTGGGCTGCAGTCCATGGGGTCGCTAACAGTTGGACAGACTCAGCGACTTCACTTTCACTTTTCTCTTTCATGCATTGGAGAAGGAAATGGCAACCCACTCCAGTATTCTTGCCTGGAGAATCCCAGGGATGCGGGAGCCTGGTGAGCTGCCGTCTATGGGGTCACACAGAGTCGGACACGACTGAAGTGACTTAGCAGCAGCAGCAGATGCATAAGGTATGTTTGTCAGGCCATAAGACAGGCTGCTTTAGTTAGCATAAAGTACAAACCAAATTATGTATAAGCCACAATGACATCTCCATACGTCAAAATCTCTTACATCAAGGACAGACTAGGACCTTAACCGAAATCCAAGTCTCTTTTTTTCTTCTCAGAAATATTTGAGCATATATTATGTTCACTGGTTAACAAAAGGATGAAAGAAAAAAAAGTCCATGAGAGAGTCATTAGAAGTGAAAAACTTTTACTTAAATGAAAATTTCAGGAGAAAAATTGAAAAATGTTGGCCCTCCAAAAAGCAAACAAGCATATAAAAAAAGATGAAAAGCATGAGGGGAAAGTTAAGCAGTAATGGGTACATATTTTTGACATATATTCATAAAGTGGTCCCAGTGTTAGCCTGAGTGAATGGTCCCCATGACCAAAGGGAAGTCTGGGGTTGTTACATAGCGATATTGACCAGGACTGTGCCTGGAGCCCAGGGCAACACTGGAGTGCCTCTAGTGTTTCTCTGTCCAATACCCGTAGATGGAGAAAACTGCAGCCTCCCGTTGAAGCTAGGACCCTACGGGCTCAGATCCCCTGGGAATGAAGGTGTGATTCATCCAACCAAAAAAGAACTCTGTCTTGCTGAAGTGCTGGTGGAGGGTAAAGTGAAAGTGGAATTGAGCTAGGAGTGTGTAAGAAGAGTGCAATGACTATTCACTTAGACTTCATTACCAGCTATAGAAGCAAGGACTGAGGCAGCCATGCTTTGAGTTATTCAATGCTTTCTTTTCCTTCCTTCCCTGCAACATACTCATGATAGGAAGAGCTCTGGAATAGGGGCTGACATGTTGGTTTTCAACCATGTCCCACTCAAACCACTGCTCCATATGCTAACAATAAGATAACGGTCTTCTCTGATCCTTGGACTCTGGCATACACATGAACAATCACTAATTTCTCCATAGACCAGCAGAGTATATCAGTTAGGATAACATTCCTGGCTGTAACAAGCAAACTCTAAACTTCATAATGGCACATCCATGGTAGAAGTTTCTTTCTTACTCAGGGAAACTCCTAAATGGGCTTCCCAGGTGGCTCAGTGGTAAACAATCCACCTGCAATGCAGAAGATGTGGGTTCAGTTCCTGGCTTGGGAAGATCCCCTGGAAAAGGAAATGGCAACCCATTCCAGTGGGAAATCCCATGGACAGAGGAATCCAGTAGGCTACAGTCCATGGCATTGCAAAAGAGTTGGATATGACTTAGTGACTAAACAATAAAAGTCTTAAATGGGTATTCCTGGTTGATGGCTAGCACCTCTCAAAGGAATAATTCAGAGACTGGAGTGTTGTTATTTTTCTCATCTTCCTTTTTAAAAAAATGTGATTCCCAAGATCCCTCTATTCATTTATATCAGGTGAGTAAAATGACATCCCCAACTCAGTGGACATGAATTTGAACAAATTCCAGGAGACAGTGAAGGACAGAGAAGCCTGGCTTGTTGCAGTCCATAGGGTCACAAAGAGTCAGACATGACTCAGTGACTGAACGAAAAAAGAGACCATAGATAAAGAACTGTTGTTGTTGCGTGCATGCTCAGTTGTGCCCGACTCTGTGCAACCCTTTGGACTATAGCCCAACAGGCTCCTCTGTCCATGGGATTTTCCAGGCAGGAATATTGGAGTGGGTTGCCATTTCCTCCTCCAGGGAATCTTCCTGACCCAGGGATTGAACTCAGGTCTCCTGAATCTCCTGCATTGGCAGGCAGATTTTTTACCACTGTGCCACCTACCTGCCTATTAAGCTTCTTCACAGGAGGTGACACAGGTTATATCTAGTTGCAAACATTATGATGAGTTGCAAACTCAGCACATGGCCCCTCCCCTCTGAATTCTCTCCCTTCAGTTTTACCGTCTCTTTTTTATTTCCCCAGATCCTCCTCCTTTTATCTCAGAATGCACATTAAAGTCTTCAAGTGGCCCTCCAGGCAAAGTTATATGGTGATTTTTATATTTTAGGGGAAAGGAACACGATATGACCATTATCTAAAGAAAAGTAACTCGGAAGTCTTTGCATCCTTTTTTTAAAGATACATGCCTGCCTGTACTGAGAGCAATAAGCCTTATCTGCCAATGCTTTCTTAAGGGACCTGGTTTACTTACACTTTTGCTTCATTAGTAAATTAGAAATAAAATTATTCTTTAATATCTTAAACAGGACAAAAATAATCATTAGGACATCCCTGGGCCGTCCAGTGGTTAAGACTCTGTGCTTCTTCTGATGGAGAGGGTGCTGGTTCAATCCCTGGCCCATGTGCCTCAGGGCATTAAAATTAAAAAAAAAAAAAAAATTGTCAAGGGATTTCCCCACAAGACTCCTGGGAAACAAACGCAAGTGTCCTGCCCCAGGGAGAGTAGCCTTTCTTACCATGATACACCCGCCTTTTGGTGGAACAGGAATCTGAGGAGATAGAGCTGTGAGGCCACCACCAACACCTCCGCTGTCATTATCCACCCACTGGCGCCCCCTGCCCTGCCTCAAACCGATAAACCCAGAAACAGGAAGTCGTGTTGCTGACAGCTGCATCCTTGACCAGAACATTTTATTGAGAAGAAAGTGTGCTATCATGANCTGCAGTCCATGGGGTCGCTAACAGTTGGACAGACTCAGCGACTTCACTTTCACTTTTCTCTTTCATGCATTGGAGAAGGAAATGGCAACCCACTCCAGTATTCTTGCCTGGAGAATCCCAGGGATGCGGGAGCCTGGTGAGCTGCCGTCTATGGGGTCACACAGAGTCGGACACGACTGAAGTGACTTAGCAGCAGCAGCAGATGCATAAGGTATGTTTGTCAGGCCATAAGACAGGCTGCTTTAGTTAGCATAAAGTACAAACCAAATTATGTATAAGCCACAATGACATCTCCATACGTCAAAATCTCTTACATCAAGGACAGACTAGGACCTTAACCGAAATCCAAGTCTCTTTTTTTCTTCTCAGAAATATTTGAGCATATATTATGTTCACTGGTTAACAAAAGGATGAAAGAAAAAAAAGTCCATGAGAGAGTCATTAGAAGTGAAAAACTTTTACTTAAATGAAAATTTCAGGAGAAAAATTGAAAAATGTTGGCCCTCCAAAAAGCAAACAAGCATATAAAAAAAGATGAAAAGCATGAGGGGAAAGTTAAGCAGTAATGGGTACATATTTTTGACATATATTCATAAAGTGGTCCCAGTGTTAGCCTGAGTGAATGGTCCCCATGACCAAAGGGAAGTCTGGGGTTGTTACATAGCGATATTGACCAGGACTGTGCCTGGAGCCCAGGGCAACACTGGAGTGCCTCTAGTGTTTCTCTGTCCAATACCCGTAGATGGAGAAAACTGCAGCCTCCCGTTGAAGCTAGGACCCTACGGGCTCAGATCCCCTGGGAATGAAGGTGTGATTCATCCAACCAAAAAAGAACTCTGTCTTGCTGAAGTGCTGGTGGAGGGTAAAGTGAAAGTGGAATTGAGCTAGGAGTGTGTAAGAAGAGTGCAATGACTATTCACTTAGACTTCATTACCAGCTATAGAAGCAAGGACTGAGGCAGCCATGCTTTGAGTTATTCAATGCTTTCTTTTCCTTCCTTCCCTGCAACATACTCATGATAGGAAGAGCTCTGGAATAGGGGCTGACATGTTGGTTTTCAACCATGTCCCACTCAAACCACTGCTCCATATGCTAACAATAAGATAACGGTCTTCTCTGATCCTTGGACTCTGGCATACACATGAACAATCACTAATTTCTCCATAGACCAGCAGAGTATATCAGTTAGGATAACATTCCTGGCTGTAACAAGCAAACTCTAAACTTCATAATGGCACATCCATGGTAGAAGTTTCTTTCTTACTCAGGGAAACTCCTAAATGGGCTTCCCAGGTGGCTCAGTGGTAAACAATCCACCTGCAATGCAGAAGATGTGGGTTCAGTTCCTGGCTTGGGAAGATCCCCTGGAAAAGGAAATGGCAACCCATTCCAGTGGGAAATCCCATGGACAGAGGAATCCAGTAGGCTACAGTCCATGGCATTGCAAAAGAGTTGGATATGACTTAGTGACTAAACAATAAAAGTCTTAAATGGGTATTCCTGGTTGATGGCTAGCACGTCTCAAAGGAATAATTCAGAGACTGGAGTGTTGTTATTTTTCTCATCTTCCTTTTTAAAAAAATGTGATTCCCAAGATCCCTCTATTCATTTATATCAGGTGAGTAAAATGACATCCCCAACTCAGTGGACATGAATTTGAACAAATTCCAGGAGACAGTGAAGGACAGAGAAGCCTGGCTTGTTGCAGTCCATAGGGTCACAAAGAGTCAGACATGACTCAGTGACTGAACGAAAAAAGAGACCATAGATAAAGAACTGTTGTTGTTGCGTGCATGCTCAGTTGTGCCCGACTCTGTGCAACCCTTTGGACTATAGCCCAACAGGCTCCTCTGTCCATGGGATTTTCCAGGCAGGAATATTGGAGTGGGTTGCCATTTCCTCCTCCAGGGAATCTTCCTGACCCAGGGATTGAACTCAGGTCTCCTGAATCTCCTGCATTGGCAGGCAGATTTTTTACCACTGTGCCACCTACCTGCCTATTAAGCTTCTTCACAGGAGGTGACACAGGTTATATCTAGTTGCAAACATTATGATGAGTTGCAAACTCAGCACATGGCCCCTCCCCTCTGAATTCTCTCCCTTCAGTTTTACCGTCTCTTTTTTATTTCCCCAGATCCTCCTCCTTTTATCTCAGAATGCACATTAAAGTCTTCAAGTGGCCCTCCAGGCAAAGTTATATGGTGATTTTTATATTTTAGGGGAAAGGAACACGATATGACCATTATCTAAAGAAAAGTAACTCGGAAGTCTTTGCATCCTTTTTTTAAAGATACATGCCTGCCTGTACTGAGAGCAATAAGCCTTATCTGCCAATGCTTTCTTAAGGGACCTGGTTTACTTACACTTTTGCTTCATTAGTAAATTAGAAATAAAATTATTCTTTAATATCTTAAACAGGACAAAAATAATCATTAGGACATCCCTGGGCCGTCCAGTGGTTAAGACTCTGTGCTTCTTCTGATGGAGAGGGTGCTGGTTCAATCCCTGGCCCATGTGCCTCAGGGCATTAAAATTAAAAAAAAAAAAAAANCTTTAATATCTTAAACAGGACAAAAATAATCATTAGGACATCCCTGGGCCGTCCAGTGGTTAAGACTCTGTGCTTCTTCTGATGGAGAGGGTGCTGGTTCAATCCCTGGCCCATGTGCCTCAGGGCATTAAAATTAAAAAAAAAAAAAAAATTGTCAAGGGATTTCCCCACAAGACTCCTGGGAAACAAACGCAAGTGTCCTGCCCCAGGGAGAGTAGCCTTTCTTACCATGATACACCCGCCTTTTGGTGGAACAGGAATCTGAGGAGATAGAGCTGTGAGGCCACCACCAACACCTCCGCTGTCATTATCCACCCACTGGCGCCCCCTGCCCTGCCTCAAACCGATAAACCCAGAAACAGGAAGTCGTGTTGCTGACAGCTGCATCCTTGACCAGAACATTTTATTGAGAAGAAAGTGTGCTATCATGAAATTTCCACCTAATTGCTATTTTAGAAGGAATTAAATACAACCCCCTAAACACTCACCCCTTTATTATGTAAAGCAATTTGGCCCTGCTCCTGCTGCTCTACCAGAATTTACATAAGCATAAAATTTGCTGTTGTTCAGTTGTTAAATCACGTCCAACTCTGCGACCTCAGGGACGGCAGCATGCCAGGCTTCCCTGCCCTTCACTATTTCCAGGAGTTTGCTTAAACGCATGTCCTTTGAGTCGATGACGCCATCCTATCATCTCATCCTCTGTCTCCCCCTTCTCCTCCTGCCCTCAGTCTTCCCCAGCACAGGGTCTTTTCCAATGAGTTGGCTCTTTGCATCAAGTGGCCAAGGTCTTGAAGCTTCAGCATCAATCCTTCCAATGAATATTCAGGGTTGATTTCCTTTAGAATTGACTGGTTGGATCTCCTTGCTATCCAAGGGACTCTGAAGAGTCTTCTCCAGCACCACAGTTTGAAAGCATCAATTCTTTGATGCTTAGCCTTCAGCCAAAAAATTCAAAGTGACAGCCACCCTAATGTAAGAATTGGATTCAAGCACAGCTTAGGAGCAACTTGCTGTATCTGAGTATACACGATGCAATTGCTCTTCCCCCAAATAGCTCACCAACACATTTCCTCCAAACACAACACAACAAAACTTTCCCCAAAGAGAATTTTCAAACCAGCTGCCAAGAGGAAAAAAAAAAAAAAAAACCCAAACATTCTCTATCATATTATACTAACTTCTATTGCTTGAATGTTGTTTCTCTGCCAACCAGTTTCTCAGCAGCCTTTTTGTGAAACTATTCAATGGCATTTAGCAGATGGGAAAACCCTAGATCACAGAGAAAGACACACATCATAAGCATACACAAACTTATTAGAGCCCCAACAGAAACAGTCTTAATCATTTATTTACAAAAACATGAAATTGTTTCTATTTGGAAAAACAGACTAAGTGGCACAACCAGAGAATGTACTTCTTAATAACAAAGCAGATTAAGAAAGAATTGGCACACAGTAAAATAACTTCAATATAGTTAATGTGAACTAGAGAAATTTCCCATTTTAAGCAGCACTGAATCTACCAGCCTCACCAGCATTATCATTGCTACTAAAAAAAGAGAAAAAAAGCGTTTGACTAGAAGGAGATTTGCTTTTTAAATATGCTTACAGAATAATGTTTGTCAATATTCTGCCAGGTATTCAGAATCTAAAGCATCCAGCAAAGAAACTATTCTTAAATCTTAAACTCTAGTCAAAAGAGAAAAGAAAAAAAAAATTGGAACAAGCCTCACTTTTCTTTGTTGTTTATCCTTTGAACTGTTAAAAACTGCTTGAAAAGTTTTTTGCAAGTTATTAGGTGTATATACCCATAATACTTCCCACTTGGTTAATTTAAACCTAGACAGTGTATTAAAAAGCAGAGACATCACTTTGCCAACAAAGGTCTGTATAGTCAAAGCTATGGTTTTTCCAGTAGTCGTGTATGGATATGAGAGTTGGACCATAAAGAAGGCTGAGCTCCGAAGAATCGATGCTTTCAAACTGTGGTGCTGGAGAAGACTCTTGGAGACTCTCTTGCATAGCAAAGTGATCAAACCAGTCAATCCTAAAAGGAAATCAGTCCTGAATATTCATTGGAAGGACTGGTGCTGAAACTGCAGCTTCAATACTTTGACCACCTGATGCAGAACTGACTCATTGGAAAAGACCCTGATGCTGGGAAAGACTGAGGGCAAGAGAAGAGGGTGAAAGAAGATGAGATGGTTGGATGCCATCACAGACTCAATGGACATGAATTTAAACAAACTCAGGGAGATAGTGAAGGACAGGGAAGCCTGGCGTGCTGCAGTTCATGGGGTTGCAGAGTCGGACATGACTTAGCAATTGAACAATAACAACAAAATATGTGTATTTTCAGAGTAAACTTTGTTTATTTACCATGATTCTCGGTCTTCAGATGAATCACCTAAAATCAGAATGTGTGGTCATACCCCTTCCTAAATCACTCAATCCCTATCAAGTTCAGATTAAAGAAAATGATGTCTCAGAGAGCATTAGGAATAATCGTCCTTTCTACAACCTATAATTTGATCATGAATAATTATGTGATGTAACAATAGAATAATTGGACTTGTTTCTCAGTGTTTCTGTGTGGCCTAGTCATGCCACATTTGCTAAATCATATTTTTAAATGACCTATTAAAATTAGTCAGCTTTATAAATGTCATGGCTAGAAAAGATTTAGATAATTGCAAAGCATGTGGTACTCAAGATTGTATTTTAGTTTTCTTCCATAATACTGGAGAAAATAATTCAATAAAAAATTTTACACCAAATTATTTCAATGAGCTAGACACTACTGGAGATAAGCAAACCCAACAGGGAAATCATTATATATACAGTCCCAGGGAAGAGAAAGACATTCCTGAAAACCCCCACAAATAAATACATATTTACAAATCAGGATAATATGATGAAAGAAAAAACATAGTCATCAGTGAGTGAATATAATAGGATTTCAGAAGTTTTCCCTAAACAGCCATCTGTAAGCTAAGATTGTTATATTGTTATAAAATATATGTAACTTCACATTTATCATTTTAATCACAATTCAGTAGCATTAAATACATTCACCATGCTGTGTAACCATCGCCACTATCTATGTCTAAAACGTGTTCATTTTCCCCAATAAAACTCCCTACCCATTAAGCAATAATTCTCCCTCCCTCTCTCCAAGCCCCTGGCAGCCTCTATTCTATTTTCTGTCTCTATGAATATGCTTTTTCTAGCTACCTCAAAAAACTGGAGGAGAAGGGGATGACGGAGGATGAGATGGTTGGATGGCATCACTGACTCAGTGGCGTGAGTTTGAGCAAGTTCCAGGACACGGGGAGGACAGGGAAGCCTGGTGTGCTGCAGTCCATGGGGTCGCAAAGAGTCAGACAGGACTGAGCAACTGAAC
>SJYX01003959.1:102354-141856 GCA_006410675.1 Oreotragus oreotragus | reverse complement strand
TCATAAAAGACTACTATCATCAACTATATGCCAATAAAATGGACAAATTGGAAGAAACAGATGAATTCTTAGAAAAGTATAATCTTCCAAAACTGGACCAGGAAGAAATAGAAAATCTTAACAGACTCATCACAAGCACAGAAATAAAAACTGTAATAAAAAACCTTCCAACAAAGAAAAGCTCAGAACCAGATGGCTTCACAGGTGAATTCTACCAAAAATTTAGAGAAGAGCTAACACCTATTCTACTCAAACTCTTCCAGAAAATTGCAGAGGAAGGTAAATTGCCAATCTCATTCTATGAGGCCACCATCACCCTAATACCAAAACCAAAGATGCCACAAAAGAAGAGAACTACAGGCCAATATCATTGATGAACATAGATGGAAAAATCTTCAATTAAATTCTAGCAAACATAATCCAACAAGATATTAAAAAGATCATACATCATGACCAAGTGGGCTTTATTCCAGGGATACAAGGATTCTTCAATATTTGCAAATCAATCAATGTGACACCACATTAACAAATTGAAAGATAAAAACCATGTGATTATCTCAATAGATGCATAGAAATCCTGTGACAAAATTAAACATCCATTTATGATAAAAAGCCAGAAAGCAGGCATAGAAGTGAATTTTCACCTCAACAAAATAAAAGCCACATATGATAAACCCACAGCAAACATTATCCTCAATGGTGAAAAATTGAAAGCATTTTCCCTGAAGTCAGGAACAAGACAAGGGTGCCCACTCTCACCACTATTATTCAACATAGTTTTGGAAGTTTTAGCCACAGCAATCAGACAAGAAAAGGAAATAAAAGGAGTCCAGACTGAAAATGAAGAAGTAAAACCCTCACTGTTTGGAGATGACATGATCCTCTACATAGAAAACTCTAAAGACACCACCGGAAAATTACTAGAGTTAATCAATGAATATAGTAAATACAAAATTAGCACGTAGAAATCCCTTGCATTCCTATACACAAACAATGAGAAAACAGAGAAGTTAAGGAAACAATTCTGTTCACCATTGTGATGAAAAGAGTAAATTATTTAGGAGTAAATCTACCTAAAGAAACAAAAGACCTATATACAGAAAACTATAAAAACACTGATGGAAGAAATCAAAGATGACATAAATAGATGGAAAATATACCATGTTCATGGATTGGAAAAATCAATATGGTGAAAATGAGTATACTACCCAAAGCAATCTATAGATTCAGTGCAACCCCTATCGACTTACCAATGGTATTTTTCACAAAACTAGAACAAATAATTTCACAATTAGTATGGAAATACAAAAAACCTTGAATAGCCAAAGCAATCTTGAGAAAGAAGAATGGAACTGGAGGAATCAATCTGCCTGACTTCAGACTATACTACAAAGCTACTGTCAGCAAGACAGTATGTCACTGGCACAAAGACAGAAATATAGATCAGTGGAGCAAAATAGAAAGCCCAGAGATAAATCCATGTACCTGTGGGCACCTTATCTTTGACAAAGGAGGCAAGAATATACAATGGAGAAAAGACAATCTCTTCAACAAGTGGTGCTGGAAAATTGGTCAACCACCTGTAAAAGAATGAAACTAGAACACTTTCTAACACCATACACAAAAATAAACTCAAAATGGATTAAAGATCTAGATATAAGACTGGACACTACAAAACTCCTATGGGAAATCATAGGCAAAACATTCTCTGATATAAATCACAGCAAGATCCTCTGTGACCCACCTCCCAGAGTAATGGAAAGAAAATAAAAAATAAATAGGACCTAATTAAACTTAAAAGCTTGTGCACAATGAAGGAAACTATAAGCAAAGTGAAAAGACAGCCTTCAGAATGGGAGAAAATAATAGCAAATGAAGCAACTGACAAAGAACCTCAAAAATATACAGGCAGCTCATGTGGCTCAATACCAGAAAAATAAATGACCCAATCAAAAATGGGCCAAAGAACTAAACAGACATTTCTCCAAAGAAGACATACAGATGGCTAACAGGCACATGAAAAGATGCTCAACATCACTCATTATCAAGAAATGCAAATAAAAACCTCAGTGAGGTACCATCTCACGCCAGTCAGAATGGCTGCTATCCAAAAGACTATAAACAATAAATGCTGGAGAGGATGTGGAGAAAAGGGAACCCTCCTACCCTGTTGGTGTGAATGCAAACTAGTATAGCCACTGTGGAGAAAGTGTGGAGATTCCTTAAAAAACTAGAAATAAAACTGCCTTATGACCCAGCAATCCCACTGCTGGGCATACACACCGAGGAAACCAGAATTGAAAGAGACACGTGTACCCCAGTGTTCATCACAGCACTGTTTATGATAGCTAGGACATAGAAGCAACCTAGATGTCCATCAGCTGATGAATGGATAAGAAAGCTGTGGTACATATACACAATGGAATATTACCCAGCCATTAAAAAGAATTCCTTTGAATCAGTTCTAATGAGGTCAATGAAACTGGAGCCTATTAAATAGAGTGAAGTAAGTCAGAAAGAGAAACACCAATACAGTATATTAATGCATATATGGAATTTAGAAAGATGGTAATGATGACCCTATATGTGAGACAGCAAAAGAGACACAGATGTAAATAACAGACTTTTGGACTCTGTTTGAGAAGGTGAGGGTGGGATAATTTGAGAGAAATGCATTGAAAGATGTTGTTATTATATGTGAAATAGATGCTCAGTTCAAGTTTGATGCATGAAATAGGGCACTGAAAGCCAGTGCACTAGGACAGCCAGGACAGATGGGATGGGGAGGGAGGTGGGCGGGGGATCTGGGATGGGGGACACATGTATACTCATGCCTGATTCATGTTCATGTATGGCAAAACCACCACACTATTGTAAAGTAATTAGCCTCCAATTAAATAAATTAATTTAAAAAATCAATAAATAAAATTAACATCAGAAAAATAAGAGGATATTCAATATCCACATAGTAAATATAAATATAGCATTATCATCCTTAATATGTAAAGGTATAGGTTCTTAAAATTAGAAAACTATGAAAGCAGTAGAAATTGAAGAACAGACAGTATAAACTTAGTAGCTATCTATAAATACAAACATGTAAAAGCATATCAGTAGTTTATAAGGAAAATAAAAGTAATATATACTACTCTTTCATCTCCCATGAAGTAACAGTTAGTAGCATTATATTTAGTGTGTTTAAGACTATTTATAGTAAAAAGAGTTTTTCTTATACAATACCAGCTGGGACATAAAAACATTTCTGTAAGCACAGTTGGAAAATTGTATTAAGAGACTGAAATAACTTTAGGACAAGAAATTCTGTGTATAGGAATTTTTCAAAATATGTGGATTTTTCTCAGGTATACTCTAAATATCCACAAATTTGAGAAAGACTTTATAAATTACTAAGCTATATAATGGAATATTATAAAAAATGTTCAAGCCATGGTTTTAGGAAGTATTTAATGAATGGAGAAATATTTATAACAGAGAGATTAAGAGATAAAAGGTAGTATGCAACTCCATATTGTATGTGATGAAAAAATATAATTTCTTGGGACAAATGTACATGTCTAAGAGAAGAAATGCTTGAAACCTACCAAAATATTAATCATGATTATGGTTAAACTTATTCTTTATACTCTGTAGAATATTCTAATTTTCAAAAATTGCCATTAAGTTAATTCTTTAATCAGAAAAACAATTAGTAAAGCATAAATGATTTAAGGCCTGCCTGGGGCCTGTTTGCTTCCCTGGTAACTCAGAGGTTAAAGCCTGGAATGCAGGAGACTTGGGTTCGATCCCTGGGTCAGGAAGATCCCCTTGGAGAAGGAAATGGCAACCTACTCCAGTACTCTTGCCTGGAGAATCCCATGGACGGAGGAGCCTGGTGGGCTACAGTCCATAGGGTCACAAAGAGTCAAACATGACTGAAGCAGCTTAGCACTCATGCACAACCTTAACCCTAATATTAACCATGTTACTTTATAAATAATAACATCAACTGTATAGTTTAATGTTTTAAAACAATTTTTTCTCATAGTCTGAGAGACTGTGTAGAATTATGTTAGTACAATCAATATTTTTTACAGTAGCAAAAGAGGTAATGTAAGTTTATATATTAGGCACTGCAAAACAAAAATTGTGTACATTATACCAGATTACCCATTTTTTCTCATTTATTCATATTATTTAATAAAAATGTATTGAACATTATGTAGAAGTTTCCATATATTCTAAAAAATTTGACAATCCAAGAGTCACAGATTAGAATTTTAGAAAAGTAAGCAAGATGATAGGTTTTCTGTGACAAGCTGAGTTCTGAACTCCAGAGTTTTATTTACTGAGTAAAGGAATATTTGTTTATTCCCTCTAATCTTCTCAGTGCACCTCCCTATTCCCTTTATTTTTGTACAGTTATCTTCCCTTATCTTTGTATTTAGTGCTTATCCTTATCATATACTTCTGTTTTTAATCAACTTCATGATTTATAAAAGCATCCTCTAGCCTGTTCTAAACATAGTGGCCACTTATTAAATAAATGAAATTAATTCCATGTTTCACTCTTGCAATTAGTGCTGAACTGGCAGGTGTTTATCTTTGTATTTAGTGCTTATCCTTATCATATACTTCTGTTTTTAATCAACTTCATGATTTATAAAAGCATCCTCTAGCCTGTTCTAAACATAGTGGCCACTTATTAAATAAATGAAATTAATTCCATGTTTCACTCTTGCAATTAGTGCTGAACTGGCAGGTGTTCAATTTTAGATTATTTTGCTCTATTAATAGATAATGCCTTTACAGGTACTGTCTATTCAATACTCTGCATGTCTAAGATTCGGTGACTTTTCTAAATATCTAAGGATGAAATTAAACTATTGAATATTTAATAATGTTTAAATATTAATGTTCTTAGAGGGCAGGAATATGTAAAAATGGGATTCATATTTTATTCCTTTAGATAATGGTAGTGAAACAACAATCATTGCATCTCTTGAGCATATAGATGGATAGTTTGCTATCAAAGGTGAAACCAAGTGGGTGTTCGTCAAATAAGAGTAGCTGGAGGCCTGTGTTGTTGGCTGTCAATACTTCTTGTATATTAGTGTTTGATTTCAAGGTTTCCTAAATTAAACTTATCTTGATTCATTAATACTGAATATAGTAATTAAACAGTCATAGCAAAAGGTAAAAATAAAAAAAATTGTCTTTTTTACATAAAAAAAAGTTGTGGATTTTTTAAGATCTTAGTGAGGTGTATGTAGTTAGATATATAAACTAAGAAAAGGAAGAGATATAATGTTTTACTTAATTGTGTTTAAAATAAATACATATTATTGGTGGGAAGAGATCTTGCCTGCAGTGTTAAAATATCAAGAAGATAGGATGAGCAGTAATTATGGTTTGAGCACTCATGTGTAAATCAACTGTCTTTAAATTGGGATGAGTACACTATTAATTCATGGATAGTCCATTGAAGAATTGAGAAGAAACTATTAACAATGACATTTATATTTTTCCTGAAGATGAAATAAAAATTGCCTTGATGTTTAAAATATGAATATGTACTAGAGTCTTCACTGGGTCCTTATGTCATATTTCCTATTTCTTTGAAGAATCCGTAAGGTATTTGGGGGAAGAGGGTAGTTTGCACAAAACCAAGTGAATGTTTGCATTCAGCATTTTGTAAGGCTGTATAGTTTACATGTGCCTCATTAATTTATTATATGAATTATATAGTTTTTACTACATTAAACTTGTGAAAGTTAATATCTGGCTCAAAATGAACCCTGCAGAATAATCCTTGGTTGCTGCTGCTGCTGCTGCTAAGTCGCTTCAGTCGTGTCCGACTCTGTGCAACCCCATAGATGGCAGCCCACCCTTGGTTGAGGATAATATTAATATTTTTTTCTTCTTCTTTCTTTTTTTAATAAATCTAAAGCATCAGATAAGAGACAGGGAATGTCTGACAATGATCCTGAATTATTGACTAATAGCACTCCAGTATTGACTTTTCCTCACTCCCAAAACGTTTTCATAATAACGCTGAAGTCAGTTTGGAAAGCTTAGCCTACTATATCCAAATTCTGGGGAAAAATTCCCAGGGACAGTTCCAATTAAAACCTGACAGCTAAATCTGATACCCTATTTCTAAACGTTAGTTTTTATTGCTGAAATGGCTCACCATAGGAAATGAGCAGAAATATATGTATGGACTGTTATTTTAAGTGTGGACTGAGAACAGCTCCATTCCTTTAGTCTTGACCGGTGTTAACTGGATACTACAGAGCATTTGAGAGTGGCAGCTCTCAGAGCCTATGTTCCAGGCTTTATTTTAGGTCATGTGTGCATGCTAAGTTGCTTTAGTCATGTCCAACTCTTTGTGACCTTATGGGCTGTAGTCTGCCAGGCTCCTCTGTCCATGGGATTCTCCAGGCAAGAATACTGGAGTGGGTTGCCATTTCCTCCTCCAGGGGATCTTCTTGACCCGGGGATGGAACTCACGTCTCTTATGTCTCCCTGCACTGGCAGGCAGGTTCTTTACTACCAGCACCACCTGGGAAGCCCTCTTATTTTAGGTCAGGGTTGAGCAAAGGAGATGCATTTGCTCTATCCCACAGGTTGCATTCTCAGAATACCAGTATCCCACCTAGGAAGGGGATATAGGACCTCTGCAACTGTGAAAAGATTGTTTTATCCCAAAAAGTTTAGCAAAGGTAGTATCTGGGGCTATCTGTCTGGAAACTACCACAGTAATTCTTATTTTAGGTCAGGGTTGAGCAAAGGAGATGCATTTGCTCTATCCCACAGGTTGCATTCTCAGAATACCAGTATCCCACCTAGGAAGGGGATATAGGACCTCTGCAACTGTGAAAAGATTGTTTTATCCCAAAAAGTTTAGCAAAGGTAGTATCTGGGGCTATCTGTCTGGAAACTACCACAGTAATGATGAAACTCTAGGCTTAGTGATTGCTGACTAACAAAGTGATTTGGAGTTTCAGAGAGTGATCCTTGAAGGGAACAACTGAGTCTTGGTGGGAGAGCCTGTTCTCCATAGGCAGGAGACTGCTGCTCTAGAAACTATATCACTTTATCATGCGATACCCTCTAGAATGTAGCTTCCCAGGTGGTTCAGTGGTAAAGAATGCACCTGCAAAGCAGGAGATGCAGATTTGATCCCTGGGGGAGATCCCCTGGTGTAGGAAATGGCAACCCACTCCAGTATTCTTGCCTAGTGGAGTGGGTTGTCCTATGGACAGAGGAGCCAGGTGGGCTATAGTCCATGGGGTCACAAAGAATCACACACAATTTAGCAACTGAGCATGCACTCTATAGAATATTGTAAAATTCTGGAGATAAATTATGGTAATGTTGGAGGCCCAGAGAGAAAATAGAGCTAGTTAACTCAATCTTTGTTCCTCTTATATAAGATAGGAGACAGTTTTCAGACAAAACATGAGATCTATACCTGAGGCGTGAGAAAAAACATTACCAATTGAGCAAGCTTCATACCAGACTCATATCTGAAAAATCATAACTAGATTCATACCTGAAAAGTAACTCAAGTTAATTGCATTGAATTTTGCCTTTAGGAACATATTATCCACATCTGAACAATTAATAGCTAGCTATATATGATTGAACTCCCATGGCAGGTGTGTATGTCTCACTATAGATCAGAAAATATCCATCATAGCAAGAGTGTTATGGGAACAAGTCTTCTCTTTTTATCAATTTCTGCCAAGATTCATTCAAACTAAGGGACATGTTTTTAATTAGATTTATTTACAGTAAATTTCACACATTTGAAGTATACAATTAGATAAGCTTTGCTTTGTTTTCCCATCTATGAAAACATCACCACAATTATTACTCACATTGAGATGAGTGTACGAGCTGAATGGAATCTTTTGGAGAAATACCTTTTAAAATGAGAAGAAAATTGGACTAAATATATTTCTAAAATTAAAGAATATATTAAAATTAAAGAATATTAATTTTATGGAAAGGCAGGAAAAATGAGCTTCCCTGGTGGCTCAGATGGTAAAGCATCTGCCTGCAATGCAGGAGACCTGGGTTCAATTCCTGGGTCAGGAAGATCCCCTGGAGAAGGAAATGACAACTCACTCCAATACTCTTGCCTGGAAAATTCCATGGACTGAGGACCCTGGTAGGCTACAGTCCATGGGGTTGCAAAGAGTCGGACACAACTGAGCCACTTCACAGGAAAAATGTAAGAGGCAGTATCCAAAAAGTGATAAAAGATTCTTAAAGTCAGATAAATGAAGAAGTAGTCACTCATTTGGGCCATGAAGGTAATTGGTGGGAGATTTTAATAAAAGTGATGAGGGTGGAAATCATAGTACTGGTGATTTCATGAAAATGGGAAGCAAAGAAAGGGTGATCTTGACTGTAGATTATCACTTTCAGAAACTTGGCTCTAAAAGTTCCAGGAACTGTGGTAGTGAGGAAAAGATATGGGATTCATAGAGTGTTGGGGGTTTGCTTACTCAGTATTTATTTTTTTAAGATTGTTGATAGTTGTTCACATCTATAGCTTTTTCAGAAAGTAAATAAGATGCTGAAGATTACATTTAAGTGGGGATAACAGAGTGTGAGGCAAATTAAGAAGAAAGGAGAATAATGACCTAATGTATATATAGCACATGGAACTCTGCTCGATGTTATGTGGCAGCCTGGATGGGAGAGAAGTTTGGAGGAGAATGGATACATGTACATGTATGATTGAGTCTCTTCAACCTGAAACTATCCCAATATTGTTTGTTAATTGGCTATACCCCAATGAAAAATGAAAAGTTTTTTTTTTTTTAACTGAGAGAGAAGATTTAGAGAATAAGTTGAAGGATTATACTTCAGGTTAAAGACAGTTTTTCTACTAATAGAGGAAGAAAATAAGTAAATATCTATTTTGGCTATTTTACCATCAGTTTCTTTCTTCCATCTCTTCTGTTTTTATTCCTTAGTTAGTTGAGTAGATTTGTCTTTCTTTACCAAGAGCCTATTTTTACTTCAGATGTCCCTATCTAAGAAATGGTACCCCAACTAATTTTGGACAAATAACTAGGAATTACCCTTGCTCTGTGCCTTTCCCTTACCTCCCATGTGCAATCCATAAACACATCCTTTAATACGACCTTCAAAATCGGTCTTGAATTGAATCACTCCTTACTTTCCCAATTTAGGCCAACAGTATGTATGTTCTATGTTATTGTTTAGTTGCTAAGGAATGTCTGACTCTGTGTTACACCATGGGCTATAGCCTGCCAGGCTCCTCTGTCTCTGGAATTTTCCAGGCAAGGCTATTGGAAAGGGTTGCCGTTTCCTCCTGCAGGAGATCTTCTCCACCCAGGGTATGAGCCCACATCTCCTACATCGACAGGCAGGTTCTTTGTGACCAAGCCAGCAGAGAAGCCCCTCTGTCTTTTATACTCCTGCTTATTATGTTATAAATACTTATTTTATACATGAGTAGTTCCTTAATGGTTAGAGTGACCATTTGCTTAGCTTCCTAACTTAAAGCACGTTTGATATTGATAAAAGATGCTATTCATACCTCACTGGTCAGTCACTCAGTCATGTCTGACTCTTTGTGACCCTGTGGACTGTAGCCTGCCAGGCTATTCAGTCCATGGGACTTTCCAGGCAAGAATACCAGAGCTGGTTGACATTTCCTCCTGCAGGGCCTCTTCTTCACCTGGGGGTTGAACCTGTGTCTCCTCCATTGGCAAGAAGATTCTTTAGCCCTGAGCCACCTGCGAAGCCCATGGTTAGGTGAAGTATTAGACAAAAAATGTGACTCCATTAAAGACACAAATCACCTTATTAATGGATGTTCCAGTTCCCACTCTTGTCAGTAAAAAGTTTATTCTTCCACGTGGCTGCCAGAATGAAGAGGTATCAGATTGTGTCATTTCTCCCCACTCCAGTTGCCACCTCCCCCTACCCACCAAACAAACTCATTCCCAGCTTCACACTTCCTGGAGAGTTCCACTGAATGTAAAGCTAAAAGCAAACTCCAGCCAATGGCCTAGAAGACCATCCATGAGTTGATTTTGTTCATCTTTCTTAACTCACCTCAGAATGTATGTTCCTCCCTTTCTTCTTCTTCTTTTATTATCTCTCAGCCAAATGAGTCTCCTGTCTTTTCTGTGTACCATGAACATACACAACTTTCTTGTCTGAGGGCTTTTATATTTTCTTTTCTTTTTGCCTAGCATATGCTTTCCCTGGCTGCCCCTATGGTCCTAGGAGCCTAAGGTTCTTCCTGATAAGTCTAAACTCAAATGTCATTGCATCAGAATGCTCTTTCCTAACCACACAAGTAGCTTACTTTTAATCTTCCAAGCACTATAAATCTCACTACTTGTTTATGTCCTTCATAGCACTTACCACTGGGAATTATTTCATTTATTTCTTTACTTTTTTGTAATTTGTGTTCTCTTCAGTTCAGTTCAGTCGCTTAGTCATGTCTGACTCTGCGACCCCATGGACTGCAGCACACCAGGCTTCCCTGTCCGTCACCAACTCCTGGAGCTTACTCAAACTCCTTTCCATTGAGTCAGTGTTGCCATCCAAGCATCTCATCCTCTGTCATCCCTTTATCCTCCCACCTTCAGTCTTTCCCAGAATCTGGGTCTTTTCAAATGAGTCAGTTCTTTGCATCAGGTGGCCAAAGTATTGGAGTTTCAGCTTCAGCATCAGTCCTTCCAATTTATATTCAGGACTGATTTCCTTTAGGATGGACTGACTGAATCTCCTTGCAGTCCAAGGGACTCTCAAAAATCTTCTCCAACACTACAGATCAAAAACATCAATTTTCCGACCCTCAGTATTCTTTATAGTCCAGCTCTCACATCCACACATGACTACTGGAAAAACCATAGCTTTGACTGGATGGACTTTGTTGGCAAAGTAATGTCTCTGCTTTTTAATATGCTGTCTAGGTTGGTCATAGCTTTTCTTCCAAGGAGCAACTGTCTTTCAGCTTCATGGCTGCAGTCACCATCTGCAGTGATTTTTCTTTTCTTTTTTTTCCTAGCACATGCTTCTCCTTGTGTTCTCTTACTGAAATATAGTTCATGAGGTCAAAGTCTCCATACAAGCATAGAATGGTGCACTCAATTTGAAAAGTTGTTTGGCACTTTCAGTAGAGCTGAAAATAGGCCATATAATCTAATAATTCTACCCCTCTGTATCTATCCATTAGAAGTACACAAGTGTTCACCCCAAAAATAATGTACTAGAATGTTTAAAACAACATTATTTTTAATATCTCCAAACTAGAATCATACCAAATGTCTGCCGTACTATAATAGATAAACATACTATGGTATATTCAGTTAAAAAAGAAGACGAACAAGGGAAAAGGGAAAATTTTTAAAAGCAAAATAACCTGTATTGTTTGAAGTCAGGCAACTGGAGCACTAAGGAGCCTAGCAAGGCTTCCAGGTTACTGATGATATTTGGTTTCCTGGTTAGGCTGCCAGCTTACACAGGTGTATGAAATTTTTGAAAATCCATCAAGATGTAAACTTATGTGCATTTTTTGTTATATCATTTTATGTTTTCATAAAAATTAATTTAAAAATGCACAGGGGTGTGTCAGGATACAAGGACTGAGAATTCTTATAATAGCTGGTGGTTGTAAAGTGGTACTAATTGGAAAGACTGCCAGGCAATGTAAGGTACCCAGCTGAGGGTGGAGACTTGGACTTTGTTGTGGCCTGATGTGCACAGCTCTGTGATAGTCTCTGATCTGATTTTAGCAGCTTGGTTTTGAGAGTAGAGGAAGTATGATGTTCCAGATCCAGGTTGGGCCTTTTTTTCAGAGCGGGGCTGGCAGGAGGTTAAAGAGAAAGAAAGCTGATGTCAACAAGAGATGCACTCAAGTTGGTGTCTCTAGGCTGGATAGGAAGGAATATGGAGTTTGTCCACTGATTAAGGAAAGGTAGGGAGACAAGCAACTAGAGGTCTATGGGCTTCAGTTATAGTTGTAGTAGGAAGAAACATGCGAGAACATGGAAGGATAGGTATTAGAACAAATGAGAATTTACAGTTGAAAACTTCAAGATGGAATAGTTCCCAGGTGTAATTTTGGGCTTCCCTGGTAGCTCAGCTGGTAAAGAATATGCCTGCAATGCAGGAGACCTGGGTTTGATTCCTGGGTCAGGAATTTGCCTCAAGAGCGGATAGGCTACCCACTCCCGGATTCTTGGGCTTCCCTATTAGCTCAGTCAGTAGAGAATCCATCTGCAAGGTGGGAGACCTGAGTTTGATCCTGAGTTGGGAAGATCCCCTGGAAGAGGGCATGGCAACTCACTCCAGTCTTCTTGCCTGGAGAATCCCCACGGACAGAGGAGCCTGGTAGGCTACAGTACGTGCAGTCTGAAGGAATCAGACATGACTGAGTGACTAAGCACACAGCACATGTGTAGTTTTGGGTTTGAGGGCCTGAAACAAGATGAATGTAAAGTTCATCAGAGTAAAAAAAAAAACTCTAGAAACTTTGAAGCAAGCACTTGAACTAGTCACCTGCATGGGAAAGTTTTGACAAGAATTTGAGTGAAGGGGAAGGCCACAAGCATGGTGCTGAATCTTTTGATAAACGTGGAAAAGTGACCCAGAGGCTGGTGCATGGTTCTGGATCACAGAATTGAGTGGCATGATATCAAAGGAGGCAGGCTGTCTCCATGAGGGTGAAAGAGAAACAGTTCCAGTGTCAGGCTTTGGATGGGGTGGAGCCGGGGACTAGCAGAATGCTGACATCTTTTCTGATTCATGAATTCCCTGACCCTGTGACTTCATTGTCTCCATTTCAGAGACCTAGGCTTAGTGGGTAGGAGAAGGCAATGGCAACCCACTCCAGTACTCTTGCCTGGAAAATCCCATGGGTGGAGGAGCCTGGTGGGCTGCAGTCCATGGGGTCGTGAAGAGTCGGACATGACTGAGCGACTTCACTTTCAATTTTCCCTTTCATGCATTGGAGAAGGAAATGGCAGCCCACTTCATTGTTCTTTCCTGGAGAATCCCAGGGATGAGGGAGCCTGATGGGCTGCCTTCCATGGGGTCGCATAGAGTCGGACATGACTGAAGTGACTTAGCAGCAGCAGCAGCAGGCTTAGGGGAAAGGAGGAAGATTATTTTCAGGAAAAGGGAGGAACTTAGGGGGCAGTTTGATGAAGGGCTTTTTGTTTGTTTGTTTATTTTGATTTGCTTTGCTTTGCTTTGCTTACCTTGGGACAGGGATTTTTACAGCTTTAGGAGGAGAAGATCAGTGATGTCTAAGTAGTAGAGTAAAGCATGAAACTGTATGGAAACAAGAGTAAACAGAACACCCTGGGTTCTGATCAAGGGTGACCAGATGCTAGGTATGGTGTTTTGCTGTATCTTAAAGTGACATGTATCTGTTGTTAAGTTATTTCAGCATTTCTATAGGGCCAGGTTCCAGGTAAAAGTGTGAAAGTGACTCAGCTGTGTCAGATTCTTTGCAATCCCATGGACTGTAGCCCGCCAAGCTCCTTTGTCCACGAAATTCTCCAAACAGGAATACTGGAATGGGTAGTCATTCCCTTCTCCAGGGGATCTTCCCAACCCAGGAACTGAATCTGGGTCTCTTGCATTGCAGGCAGACTCTACCATCAGAACCACCAGGGTAGAGTCATATAATCCATGATATAGGCAAATGGGCTGTTCTTCAGAGTTCCAGCAGATTGGTAGGGAGAATTCAATACAATGCTCCTGGAAAATTCTAGACTAAGGTTAGAGAGGAAAGGCAATTTAGTTCTGGGACATATCCCTTCTTCGTAATTGTGTCAGTGTTTGGTGGATGGATAAATGTGTACTCCTTCAGAAGCAGCCAGGGAACTAAGCTAGTTTTTAGAGTAACAACCTGTGGCATCGATTCCTGATTCCCTATTGAAATGGTAGCTGGTAACCATGGAAAACAGACTGCCATAAGGCTGGAGCAAAGTGTGAATAGGGAATCTTCCCTGGGGTGGACTGAAACAGTCTTTGAAAGAGCAACAAACTGTTTCTGAGAGCAGGATATGCAGTCCAAAAGGAGAGAAAGTAAATGAGGGGAAGCCAGACTGGCTCAGTTGCAACAGTCTCTGGTTATCCCAAAGGGGTGGCTTGCTTGTTTCCAGGGCTGGTAGAATATGCCCTGGTAACACTCTGTATTGCTGCCCATTAGTGTCTTAAAGGACTTGACTAGCAGCTGGGGAATGCAAGGGTGTGATCTAGCTCCATGGGCACATCATTGTCTTTCTGCAGTTTAAGAGTGCTCTGAACTGGGCCTTTGAGTTCTGGTTATGTCCTCAGAGTGGATGAAAGGGCTGAATTTCCTAATTAACCAGGGTATTTTAGCTTGCTATGCAGAGACCTCACAGCTGGCCAGATCTGATGCCCCATAGCAAAACAACCACATGATTCTGGAACCATATGATTAAAATGATGAGGAGGAAAAAAGGGTGAATTAAAGATTCAAAGAAATGATTTAAGTCTTAGAAAGAGAAAGAGCCAATAATCACATATTTGAGAGTAAAGACTCTTGGGATGCTTATAAATGTTTATAAGGATTGGGAGAAACCTCCAGAAAGTAAAAGATTTTTAAAAAGTGTGAGTGTGTGTGTGTGAACAAAATAACAAAAACACTAAAGAATGACTAATGCACTGAGAACATAAAGAAAATGGTAAGCAATTATCTTCGAAAAATTCACATGTTACTTTTTATAAGCAAAAAAGGAACACAGATTGTATTAGCTTGGGACTTTAATATCTTGCTATATCCAAATTGTAGAATAAAGGTAAGAGAAATTAGGTATTTGGTTCTTAAAAAGGCATAAGAAATGAAGGGATAAATGTCTAAATGAGAGAAAAATTTAGAGTCTTCATTTTCTTTTGAGAAAAGCCGTGTTCCGGAAGCCTGCTGAAATGACTTGCATAAGAAACAGATATATTCTAAAGACTTTGGTAAAATGTCTCCTCCCTTCAAGCTCTCTTTTAGGCCCTTAGCTGTACTCTGTCTCATTTTCTGTTTTGTAGGACTGAATTTAATCAGTAAATAAAAACATAAGGATGTTAAAATACTTCATCAATTTAAAGTATTTAATGAGATGTTCCAGGGTGCTATATCATGCTGTGGATGCTGGTTCAACTCCCATGTTCAGTTTCTAAAGGCCTAATTTATATTATGGCAATAGTTTAAGTTTCAAGGTAGCTAAAATGACCTTTTCTAGCCCCATGATAATTCTATGCCCCCAATTTTCCATTTAGTGTCTTGTAAGTTTTTAAAATAATTATTGCATTTGATCTATGGTATCTCAGGATATTTTATTTCTCCTGCCACAAATATATAATTGATTCTTTGTCTTTGCTGCTTTTTAAGATCTACATGGTATCTCTCTTTGTCTTTGCTGCTTTTTAAGATCTACATGGTATCTCTCTCTCTAATGGCTAAAAAGCAAATATGGCACTGTGTTTTGTATGTGCAAGGAGTTCAGCTATGATTAAGTGGCAAGCGCCAGAAAGTGCTTCCTTGGAAAAGCTAATGACAAGCATTATTTGGCTTTTCAGTGTGGAAAATGGACGTTGCATTTTCTTCCTTTCCATCCTCGCCCTTAGAATTGCATCTTCTTGCAAGAGCACCAAGAATAACGCAAGGTCATTTCTAAAGTGTTTGCTTTTCTTAGCTTTGTTCACCTTTCCTCTGAGAGAAGGAGGTTATATGTTTAAATTGTGACCCTAATGTCTCTTGTGTGTCCAGAAGCTCCCCTTTAATTACTCAGGTGGGCAGATGAAAGCAGAATAAGTGCACAAAAGTTTATGGTTTTCATAGATGCATCCATTGTGATGATTTTCATTATCCATACCATCTGAAGGCTATGTGCTTTTTAAAGCTAGCATTTTCCAAGTCTGAAGCAAAATAAAACCATAGAAAAGTTGATTTCCAATAGAAACTGGTGAACTGCTTTCTCTATACCATTACTTTAAAGAGCTTATCTAATAATTATAGTTTTCAGTCTCTGGAATTTCCTTCCCTTGCTTTGATATGCTCTAGTATGTAGAGCATAGGCTCAGAACTCATATTCTGCCATGTTAGTAGGTTCTTTGAAAACAATATTTATTTGTAAACCTAGGGTCTAGTTTTCATTTTAATTAACCTATATATTTTTGAAAATAAAATTCATCCTTTCATTTGCATTTTAATTGCGGGGTGTACAGAATGTCAAGTTTTAATTGGCTTAAGAGACCTATGCACAATAAAGCCTGATAGCAAATGTATCCTAGGGCTTTATAGGGGACCAGCTGGCCCTCTGTTTAGATTAGGACTACCATAAATGGAAAAGGTTTAACCCTCTTTCAGATTCTCCAGCATCTCAAAATCAATACAGAAAAGCTTCATAGATGCCCTGATCTTACAAAAGATTATCACAGATGATTTCTCCAGGGGATTCTAAATATGCTGCAGTTACTAGTTATTATTTCTGCACAGTTACAGTATCTACTCACCCATAAGCAGCTAACGTTGATGGGATAAATCCAGTAGCATTACTATAAATCTGGACTGAATAGTGGTTGAATGAAAAATTCCTAAAATCTCCTAAATCCTTATGATTTCAAGTAGTTCTAAATCTTAAGTATTTGTTATATAAACAATATTGTTAAGCCAGAACATTTCTAAAAGTCTCTATGCTTCAGATGTAAATTCTCAACTCACAGCCCCACCTAGTTCTCAGCTCTCTTTCTGTTTTCTCTTATCATTCATTATTCTTAATAGCCAATAGCTTTTTTGAAACGTACTGGAGTGAATCCATCTTTTTATTGGGCTCTGACAGATAGGGAGGCTTAAAAAATGTGAAGTCTTCACGATAAGACATCTGAGGAAAAAATATTGTAGATTTCCCTCTGAATGCCTTCTTCAGCATGAAGAGCTCAGAGTAAAACATTTCAAGTACAGCTTGGGAGCATGTATATATTCAGCTGAAGACAGCTCCCCTCCCCTTTGCTCTGAGAGCATTTCACTGAAGGCTTCTTAAACTGGAAGCAAGTATGACATTTTGACATAAATATACTGTTTCAGCGTTTGACTCAGAATTTAGCTTGTACACTGCCACCATTAAACATTTGAAGTATTTATGTGATGTCAAATTAAAAAAGACCATTTATTTTTAATGATCTTTAGAAATGTGGCCATTTATTTTTAATGCTCTACCTTATTTTGGAAGACCGGATTCGAGGAAGTGCTACTTTCCTTAATCGAATTCCCTTTCAACCTGTATCTCTTTTATGTCAGAAATATTCAGTGATTTCAAAAGAAGTTTCAAAAGAAACTTCTTAAGTCATAATGATATTCAGTGAAATAGGAAATAATGTAATAGTGTCAGATGAAAGGTTTTTCCCAGGCAAGAAATCTTTGCCTACCCTGTTCCCTCACCCACTTCAGCATTCCTAGATATTGGTCCATCTTGATAGATCTTTAAATAAGCTTATAATTATTATCTTGTCACCATGGTTCTTAATGTTAACTCTTTTTTTTTTTTTAATTTTTATTTTTACTTTATTTTACTTTACAGTACTGTATTGGTTTTGGCATACATTGACATGAATCCGTCATGGGTGTACATGAACTCCCAAACATGAACCCCCACCTCCCAGCCCACATCATCCCTCCGTATCATCCCCATACACCAGCCCCAAACATCCTGCATCGAACATAGACTGGCGATTTGTTTCTTACATGATAGTATACTCTTATAAAAATTGTTTGGTTTGGGGTCTATAATGAGAAATTTTTTGAAATAAATATATTGGAATGATCCCTCAAAGCCACTGAATAGCCTTTCTTACCAATAAGGTTAGGGACATCTCCTACTCCCCTAGAAATAGGTGCTTAGATGTCAGCCTAAAAACATTAAGGAAAGAAAAATTATAAATTAAATATTTCTCTTTTGTTAACAGTTTAAACTTAACAAGACCACCAGGGGGAGCAAGTTACTGGTCAGAGGAGGTGAGGTACAGTTCCAGTCTTTTAATAGAAAACCTAACTTGAGAGAGCAAAATTGCACCAGAATCAGTGGGAATAAAAGCAAAACATGACTCAAAATTACAAAATCCTCTAACTCTCTAGAATAATATCTTATTATAATCAACTTGTTTTACTTTAGTTTCTGAAGCAAGAGGCTATGGCAATACTGTATGCATGCATGTAGTCGCTTCAGTCATGTCTCACTCCATTCTACCCTGTGGACTGTAGCTTGTGAAGCCCCTCTGTCCATGGGGTTCTCCAGGCAAGAATACTAGAGTGGGTTGCCATGCCCTCCTCCAGGGGATCTTCCCAGCCCAGGGATCAAGCTTGTGTCTCCTGCTTTGCTAGGTGGACTCTGCCCACTTAGCCACCTGGGAAGCCGCTGATACTGCATAGTCGTTTTTGTTTTTTTTTTCTTTGTAAATATGTTTATAGGTATCCCATCTTCTGCAACCCTAATGATCTATTTGCTAAGAAAACTTTGGAAAATACAAATGATTCTACCAATTTAATGACATATCACATACCAGGCCCATATAACTATAAATACAAAAATAAATCGGGCAGTACAGAGAGTCTGCCTGCTTAAAAATAAGCACTATAATTTACATATAGAGAGAAAAGTCCTCAAAGATTTTACATTCAAATTAAGGGAAAACAACATATATATGTGTGTGTGTGTGTGTTTATAAAATGACTTCTAAGCAATATGTGAGCCAGTATTCTTGATTCCTGTGACTGAGGTTTTTCAAAAAGTCCTTCATGGAACAAGAAAGATTATTCATCAAACATTTTTTAGCAGTTGTTTACAAATTTATAAGTCATGGTGAGTTTATACATTTAACAGAAAGCATTTTGAGGGAAACAACTTGTATCAGTGTTATTATGAATATTTCATATTGGAATAGAGCAGAATAAAACCTAGATTTTATTTAATATGAGCTATTTATTGACTCCATACTGAATATATAATATTAAACAAAACTTTTTGACCCTATTTGCCTGGATGTAAGGGAAAGAAAAACATAATTATTCCCATATATGATTATGTAGCATAAAAGTATTCTAAGAAAGCACTATATGCAATGGGAAAGTATACTAGGGATCCTAATTTTGGTTAAGTACTCAGGGAACTATTCTCAGAGGAATATATGACATGGTAGACACTAAGAGTTATTAGAATCATAAACAAGAAATAAGAATAATTTGGTTAGAGGAAACTGAATACTTGAGGAACTGAGAGGCACTGAATGAATCAGAGTTGAGAAATAAATGGATGCAGGTCAGTGGTGAAGATGGAAGAACTGTGGCATCAGATGAATCTGAAAAGACTTTCTAAATTGTGTTGAGGATTTTAGATATTGATCAGAATACAGTGGAGTCTGGAAGGATTTTGTACTGAAGAGTGACCTGGTCCAGGTGAGGTCTGGGGAAAGTCACATTAGTATATGCATGGGAAAGAATTAGTGTGGAAATAATGAAGAAGCAGGGAGACCAGTTAGAAATCCTTTGTGATGATCCAGGTAAGAAATATGATGGATGGAATTAAGGTGGCAACAATGAAAATGAAGAGAAACACATACATACTTTTGGAAGTAGAATCCAGATTTGACAGTGAACTGAGCACAGAGAATGATAAAGAGGGAAAAGACTAGGCTAGGAAATACCCTTTAATAATGTGACAAAGACTGTGAAGAAAGGTTTGCAGAAAGAGATTAATAATTCATGTTTTCAAATATTTGAATGTTCAAAAGTTTGAAATTCCTGTGAACCATCCAGATTATCTAAGATGCCATATTACTCATATAGTCTAGCGTCTCTATCTATATGCGTTAAATAAGCAACATGACTGGAATACAAATATGGGAGTCATTGGCCATCAGATGGTAACAAAATTGAAGACATAAGAATTGACAAATAATATACAGATAAAGTGTGGAGTTAGAAGAGAAGGGTCAGTTATATAACACTGAGAAACCTGATTAGTTGAATAGTCAGATTAACTGAGACGCTTACCACAGAAGTTGAGGAAGTCTCATCAAGAAAAGGAGAAATCTAGTTCTGTGCATATATGAAAGAGGAAAGGTTATTCAGGTGCTAAATTTTTGCCACATGTTTTGGAATACTTTGTTTTTAAGGAGATAACTACATTTAAGAGAGATTGACAGTTGTCGAATACTAGGACTATATTTAGAATTATTCTTTCAAATAAAGTTTATTGTTGATTGTATTCTCAGAGAAATAAGAATTTTACTAGTCTTCTGTGTCTTCTTTGTGACCCCATGGACTGTAGCCTGCCAGGCCCCTCTGTCCATGGAATTCTCCAGGCAAGAGTACTGGAGTGGGTAGCCATTCCCTTCTCTGGCGGTCTTCCCTACCAGGGATCGAACCTGGGTCTATGGCATTGCAGACAGATTCTTTACTCTCTGAGCCAACAGTGAAGCCCTCTTTATTGATGAATTGTGAACATGTGGACTGTAAAAGTATTTGAGGCAATATTCTGGTGTTACACATCATCCAGTTACTTAGAAAACAAGGTGAATTAAATACGTGTACCTGTATGCCCATGGGTTCCATAGTCCCTTCAGAACTGAGTAGCTATAATGGCATACAGTTCTGTTCAGCTTTCCTCTGAATGGAAGCTGCCAGTAGTTTCTTTTTTCATTACTGCTAGGGGTTCATATTCTCCCATGGCTGACGTTTCTTCCTATTGTCTAAACCATATTTCTGTTCTCATTTTATTTGCAACTCTAGTTATTAGCAGATTCTTGACTTCTGTTCATTTTGCTGTTACAGGTACACTTGAGTCTGGATAATTTCTCCAACTTTCCACAGGGCAGTTCTGTACAGTATCATGGCATTATATCGGAAGACACTGAATGACTTTCTTGTTACACACAAGAACACTGTTTACTACAGTGGATGTCGCCCTGCCGAGGTGTGCCATACTCTTTCATGTGAAGTCGGGATATGTGTCTATCCATTTAACTCATACACATACTTATCCTCTTTATTTAGCTATCTGAACTCTTGCAGCTCAGGGTGTAAACATCTTACCCAAAGTTTTCTGTGTCTTTATTTTTTCCAATAGCTTAAGGAGGCCTGTTGTACCCCCTTGAGATATGAAGTCCATGAGAGAACTGTGCAGATAACTCAGTCACCACATATTTCTGAATAAACTCTATGATATAGTTAGTATACCACAAAACCAACAACCCAAAACATGATGCGTCTACTGTTTGTGTCTGTAAAGCTTCATCATGGTGAAATGTGGCAACAAGTAATAGGTAAAAACAAAAAAACAAAAAAAAAAACAAAAAAAAACCCTGGGAAACATCGTTACTGATACAAGATTTCCTTCAAGTCAATAGTGGGCATGTTCAGTATCCTATCCAATCATTGAAATCCTTAAATCTGGAGTTTAATTTTGAGCTCATTTTACTGTCAGTTGGACATATTGATTTGATTTGGTTTTTCATTTTGAAATATTATCTTTTGTACTGATTATCTTATGTGCTATATATAGCTTTTAGCTATATATAAAAACTCTTGGTAGAAAAGTATTTTCTTTTTAGATTGGAGAAATTTTCCTCTTACAGGTTATCTTTTTCTTTTCTTTAAATGTAAAATTACTTCAGACGTCATCTTTGGTGTCAGGCAAAACACTGAAGGGAAAAAAAAAAGGTTGTGCCAGACTTAACCACAAGACTTTCTAGACAGGAAGCCTTTTGTCCTGATAGACTGGGAATCTTAAAAATGAGTTCACAGCAAATGCAAAGCTTATACAAAATCTGTGTAACGTTGAATCTGATGTAAAGTTCTATGAAACCATTAGGATTTACCTATTTACTCTAACCTAGCATATTTAAAGTTCCTTCTTTCACCTCGTTGTTCAGTCACTAAGTCTTGTCTGATTCTTTGTTTGGGAATCTTAAAAATGAGTTCACAGCAAATGCAAAGCTTATACAAAATCTGTGTAACGTTGAATCTGATGTAAAGTTCTATGAAACCATTAGGATTTACCTATTTACTCTAACCTAGCATATTTAAAGTTGCTTCTTTCACCTCGTTGTTCAGTCACTAAGTCTTGTCTGATTCTTTGTGACCCCATGGACTGCAGCATGCCATACTTCCCTATCCTTTACCATCTCCTAGAGTTTGCTCAATCTCATGTTCATTGAGTCAGTGATGCCATCCAGCTATCTCATCTTCTGTCAGCCCCTTCTCCTCCTGCCCTCAATGTTTCCCAGCATTAGTGTCTCTTCCAATGAGTTGGCTCTTTACATCAGGTGGCCAAAGTATTGGAGCTGGAGCTTCAGCTTCAGCACCAGTCTTTCCAAAGAATATTCAGGGTTGATTTCCTTTAGCATTGACTGGTTTGATCTCCTTGCTGTCTAAGGGACTCTCAGGAATCTTCTCCAGCACCACAATTCAAAAGCATCAATTCTTCAGCACTCAGGCTTCTTTATGGTCCAGCTCTCACATCTGTACAGGACTACTGGAAAAACCACTGCTTTGGCTATATGGATCTTTGTCAGCAAAATGATTTCTAATATACTGTCTAGCTTTGTTACAGCTTTTCTTCCAAGGAGTAAGCTTCTTTTAATTTTTTGGCTGCTGTCACCATCCACAGTGATTTTGTAGCCCAATAAAATAAAATCTGTCACTGTTTCTACTTTTTCCCTATCTATTTGCCATGAAGTGATGAGACTGGTTGCCATGATTTTAGTTTTTTGAAAGTTGAGCTTTAAACATCCATTTCTATGATACAGCTAGATTATAATTAAGCTTTCAGATGTACTACCTTGTTTGTAAAACCTAGATTATTTGTGGTTTTAATGATACGGTGATCTTCTGTACCTTTAGTATCCAAAGTGTCTTCTTATTAGTGTATCTAAAAGGGGTTGATGAGGGAGACACCTGAATTAGGACCTGATTCACTAACTTAATTACAAGAAAGTTTTCTATGAATGTGTAAATGTCCAATTATTTTATATTCCATAAGTAGCTTTGTGTAATGATGATGCTTAAGAAAGAGGTCAGTCCACTGGATATTGATACTAGTCAATATAATGAAGAAGACACATAAGATAATATGTTAATCTTAGTGAAGGTTCTTCAGAGAAATTGAACTAATAGCATGTGTGCGCATATGTGTGGGGTATGTGTATGTATGAGAAAGAGAGAGAAATTTATTTCAAGAGAGAGAAAAAGAGATAAATTTATTTCAAGAGAGAAAAAGAGAGAGATTTATTTTAAGGAATTATCTCACATGATTGTGGATGCCAGCAAGTCCAAAACATGCAGAGTAGATCAGCAGGCTAGAGAAGCCGGGAAGCGTTGCATAACAAAGCCAAAGGTAGTCTGCTGGCAGAGCTCTCTGTGGAGGGTGATAAGTCATTTTCTCAAGTCCTTCAACTGATTGCCTGAGTTACACTCACATAATGGAGGGAAATGCCTTACTCAAAGTTACTGATTTAAGTGTTATTCTACCCCAGAAATACTTTCACTGGAATGTGTGGAGTGCTGTTTGACCACATATTTGGTACTGTAGCCTAATCAAATTGACATGTAAAATCAACCATCATAGATCATCTTCACAGTTTCTAAAATAGAAGGAAACACACATTTTGATTACATTAATAATTCCATACTGTACTCTTTCTCCTATCATTGTCCTGTGGCCAGAAAACTCAGATACATTCTGCAAAAGATTTAGGAGTCCTGCTGAGAGAAACTTATATATGTAACTATATAGAAACTTCCTTGGTTTGGAATTAACGCAGCCAGCCGCTGAGTCAACCTCTGAAATTTTTTACTTTGGACATAAAAATTAATATCAGTCAAAAAGTTTTTTTTTTTTTCTGTAGGCTAAGCTAGCTTTCCACTTGTGCTGTTACTGAAGTTACAAGCAAGAATCTGAAAAACAACACTGAGATGCGCTGTGAGAAATGCCTTGAGTTTAGATCCAATTTACTGATACCCTAAAACTAATCTGTTATACAGTACATTTTCAAAGACTGGGAGCCCTCTGGCCTGGTTATCATTGATATTGAAATAGGAAATAACTAAAGTAGACAAGCTCTGTTATGCATAAAGAGAAGAGAGAACGGAATAAGACAGTGTATTTTTTATACATAAAAGCCTACAGCGTGCATTTTAATTCTTTTGTCACTAATTTATATAAGTCAGGGTTTTCAAGCTCTACTTATTTCTTAAGTTTTTCGTTTTCTTTGTAAAATTCAGTGTATGCATAATAAATATACAGAAAATTGGAAGCTAAACATTAATGTTTCACAGTTACTAACTTTCCCTATGATATTTTTATATTCATAATTTTTGTTGTGATATTAAAAAGTTTCCATAATATACAATTGCTAATTGCATATTACATCTGCTTTAAAAAATTTACCATCATATAAGTACTTTATTATTCAATGTCTAGCACTTGCTAAAATATATGAATAAATTAATGAATATAGTTATTGTAAGACAATGTTGAAATTCATCATAAAAATTATTTTTAAGTTTTGGCTTATTTAATCAGGCAAATATTCCATAATTATGTAATTATTTGCATATTAACCAACATTTAGATTATTTTCAGTGTTTTCTTTTATAAATAATAATATAATGAGCATCTTCAAATGTAAAGATTATTCTGCTTTCAGTATACTTTCTTAGATATATTTGTCCAAATGATAATACAAGGTCAAACAATTTTTTTTTAAAAAAACTTCAATTTACCTTTAGGTCATTAGAGAGAGAAATGATAGATTTGTTATAAAGTTTCAGATTAAAGACATTTTATTGCATAAAATGAATAATGTTTAGCATGAGAAAAGATGTACATGCAGGAATACAAAAAACTGGAAAATTGAAATACATATTATATTCCTTTCTTTCTGATTTTAATCAGATACCTCTTATTGTCCCAGCAGTACCTGTACCTGTACGTAACTTCTGGGGTTTGGGAACTCAAGCAAACAAAAACCACAGAATTTTATAAAATATTTCAAAACCAAATATTTAGTTTTTTATTTTATTTAAATATAAATTTAGTTTTAACTGTTACTTTGGATTACCCAAATCACAGCTTTTCTTCATAGAAAAACTTAATAGATGGTAATATTGAAAATAAGTAGGAGATAGACAATGGAGTATGGTAGGTATAAGTTGAATAAAATTGATTGGCTTGAATTTAAAAGATATATTTTATATTTACTCAACCAGAAATTCACAATAAAGATAACAGTGTTCTGGGCATCTATTATTATTCTTTCTTTGTCTGTATTCACAACAGGATATTGTCCAGGGAGAGAGTAAATACTAATACAACTAGTGATGCATCCTCCAGGCCATAAATAGGTGTACATAATATTAGAAGAGAGAGAAGGCAGTGGCACCCCACTCCAGTACTCTTGCCTGGAAAATCCCATGGACGGAGGAGCCTGGTGGGCTGTAGTCCATGGGATCACTAAGAGTTGGACGTGACTGAGTGACTTCACTTGTACTTTTCACTTTCATGCATTGGAGAAGGAAATGGCAACCCACTCCAGTGTTCTTGCCTGGAGAATCCCAGGGACGACAGAGCCTGGTGGGCTGCCGTCTATGGGGTCGCACAGAGTCAGACACGACTGAAGCGACTTAGCAGCAGCAATATTAGAAAAGTGCTGCCTTAGAAATTCATATTATATAACCCATAGAAACATCTATCCCTGGTGGCTTGGAGGTTAAAGCATCTGCCTCCAATGCGGGAGACCTGGGTTCGATCCCTGGGTCAGGAAGATCCCTTGGAGAAGGAAATGGCAACCCACTCCAGTATTCTTGCCTGGAGAATCCCATGAATGGAGGAGCCTGGTGGGTTGCAGTCCACGGGGTCACAAAGAGTCGGACACGACTGAGTGACTTTACTTACTTACTTAACCCTGTCTCTTATACACATCTAGATGTGTATAAGAGACAGATACTAGAGTGGGNAACCCACTCCAGTATTCTTGCCTGGAGAATCCCATGAATGGAGGAGCCTGGTGGGTTGCAGTCCACGGGGTCACAAAGAGTCGGACACGACTGAGTGACTTTACTTACTTACTTAACCCATAGCAAATATGGTAACAGAAATAAATTGGTCCAACCACTAATAGTCTTGGAGAAACAATTTAAGGGCGAGCATTAAAAATAAGCTTGTCAAGAGACTGCAAATAAGTGAAATACATTTTGCTGTTAGTTTGCAGTATTAAGAGCTGATAGGAGCTGCCCTGGCGGCTCATACAGAAGAGAATCTGCCCACCATGCTGAAGGTCTGGGTTTGACCCTGAGTGCAGAAGATCCCCTGGAGAAAGAAATGATGACGACCCACTCCAGTATTCTTGCTGGGGAATTCCATGCACAGGGGAGCCTGAGGGGTTACAGTCCATGGAGTCGTAAAGAGTAGGGCATGACTGAGCGACAAACACACACACAAGAGTTGGGAACAGCCTGAGTCCTCTCTCCATCCTCTCTTGGTTGCCCATCTGTGCACCTTTTCCCATAGGAATTTATTTGATGTTCTTTTTCTTTTAAATATTTTTCTTCATTTCCTGAGACTGGATAATGATTTCCCCATGATGCTGGATCTCCATTTTTCTGTTGATCACGAGAATCCACATACTTTTGACTAATTTCTCTAGGGAAAATAAAAGATAATACAAATATGACATTTAAGGACAGAGCCATTGCAAAGGTGTGAGGAATCTAATAAAATTTTTAGTTATTGTTATTGGAATAAAAGTCTTGCTATTATTAGATAGTGCTATAAGCATCCTACTTTCTCAATTTCTTCTTAAAATAAGATAGATGTAAGACTAGAACAAATATTTGTTCTTAACAAATTTCAGACAGATATGTAACAGTGGTCCTCAAAATTTGCTGTGTGTAAGAACAAGAAGCATCCTAGGATCCTGCTCTAGGTATTGTGCTTCATGGACCAGCAGCATCAGCATCATTTGAGAACTTGTTAGAGCTGCAGATTTTAAGGCTTTACTCTAGACCTGCTTAATCTGCATTTTAACAAGATTCCCAGGTGATTTCTATGCGTGTTAAAGTTTGAGACATGCTGTGTGATTCCATTTAAATGAAATGTCCAGAAAAGGCAAATCGATAGAGACAGTAGATTAATGGTTGTCTGAGGCAGGGTGGGCATGGAGATTAACAGTGAAAAGATGTAAGGGATCTTTCTGGGGTGATGAAAATGCTGTAAAAATGATTTATGGTGATGGTATCACAACTTGATAAAATTTTTAAACAATCATTGAATCGTACATATGATGGATGTATGGATGAATGGATCATATGATGTGTAAAATAGAAAATATGCTTAATAAAATTATTTTAAAAATGAATAAAATGTCAAAATGCAGATTCTTGGATTTTACCTTAGATCCCATGTAATTCTATCTGGTTTGTTTGTGGACTTTCAATGAGAAACACTGATCTTAATAATAATACCCCAAACCCAAAACCTACCCCAGTGATCAGCTCAACCTCATTGCTTCTCCTTCTTCATATGTCCTGAAGAATTAGTGTCATTTTTTTAATTTTTTAAATATAAATTTATTTATTTTAATTGGAGGTTAATTATTTTACAATATTGTATTGGTTTTTCCATACATCAACATGAATCCGCCACAGGTATACACGTGTTCCCCATTTTTTTTTCCTGTAGGCTAAGCTAGCTTTCCACTTGTGCTGTTACTGAAGTTACAAGCAAGAATCTGAAAAACAACACTGAGATGCGCTGTGAGAAATGCCTTGAGTTTAGATCCAATTTACTGATACCCTAAAACTAATCTGTTATACAGTACATTTTCAAAGACTGGGAGCCCTCTGGCCTGGTTATCATTGATATTGAAATAGGAAATAACTAAAGTAGACAAGCTCTGTTATGCATAAAGAGAAGAGAGAACGGAATAAGACAGTGTATTTTTTATACATAAAAGCCTACAGCGTGCATTTTAATTCTTTTGTCACTAATTTATATAAGTCAGGGTTTTCAAGCTCTACTTATTTCTTAAGTTTTTCGTTTTCTTTGTAAAATTCAGTGTATGCATAATAAATATACAGAAAATTGGAAGCTAAACATTAATGTTTCACAGTTACTAACTTTCCCTATGATATTTTTATATTCATAATTTTTGTTGTGATATTAAAAAGTTTCCATAATATACAATTGCTAATTGCATATTACATCTGCTTTAAAAAATTTACCATCATATAAGTACTTTATTATTCAATGTCTAGCACTTGCTAAAATATATGAATAAATTAATGAATATAGTTATTGTAAGACAATGTTGAAATTCATCATAAAAATTATTTTTAAGTTTTGGCTTATTTAATCAGGCAAATATTCCATAATTATGTAATTATTTGCATATTAACCAACATTTAGATTATTTTCAGTGTTTTCTTTTATAAATAATAATATAATGAGCATCTTCAAATGTAAAGATTATTCTGCTTTCAGTATACTTTCTTAGATATATTTGTCCAAATGATAATACAAGGTCAAACAATTTTTTTTTAAAAAAACTTCAATTTACCTTTAGGTCATTAGAGAGAGAAATGATAGATTTGTTATAAAGTTTCAGATTAAAGACATTTTATTGCATAAAATGAATAATGTTTAGCATGAGAAAAGATGTACATGCAGGAATACAAAAAACTGGAAAATTGAAATACATATTATATTCCTTTCTTTCTGATTTTAATCAGATACCTCTTATTGTCCCAGCAGTACCTGTACCTGTACGTAACTTCTGGGGTTTGGGAACTCAAGCAAACAAAAACCACAGAATTTTATAAAATATTTCAAAACCAAATATTTAGTTTTTTATTTTATTTAAATATAAATTTAGTTTTAACTGTTACTTTGGATTACCCAAATCACAGCTTTTCTTCATAGAAAAACTTAATAGATGGTAATATTGAAAATAAGTAGGAGATAGACAATGGAGTATGGTAGGTATAAGTTGAATAAAATTGATTGGCTTGAATTTAAAAGATATATTTTATATTTACTCAACCAGAAATTCACAATAAAGATAACAGTGTTCTGGGCATCTATTATTATTCTTTCTTTGTCTGTATTCACAACAGGATATTGTCCAGGGAGAGAGTAAATACTAATACAACTAGTGATGCATCCTCCAGGCCATAAATAGGTGTACATAATATTAGAAGAGAGAGAAGGCAGTGGCACCCCACTCCAGTACTCTTGCCTGGAAAATCCCATGGACGGAGGAGCCTGGTGGGCTGTAGTCCATGGGATCACTAAGAGTTGGACGTGACTGAGTGACTTCACTTGTACTTTTCACTTTCATGCATTGGAGAAGGAAATGGCAACCCACTCCAGTGTTCTTGCCTGGAGAATCCCAGGGACGACAGAGCCTGGTGGGCTGCCATCTATGGGGTCGCACAGAGTCAGACACGACTGAAGCGACTTAGCAGCAGCAATATTAGAAAAGTGCTGCCTTAGAAATTCATATTATATAACCCATAGAAACATCTATCCCTGGTGGCTTGGAGGTTAAAGCATCTGCCTCCAATGCGGGAGACCTGGGTTCGATCCCTGGGTCAGGAAGATCCCTTGGAGAAGGAAATGGCAACCCACTCCAGTATTCTTGCCTGGAGAATCCCATGAATGGAGGAGCCTGGTGGGTTGCAGTCCACGGGGTCACAAAGAGTCGGACACGACTGAGTGACTTTACTTACTTACTTAACCCATAGCAAATATGGTAACAGAAATAAATTGGTCCAACCACTAATAGTCTTGGAGAAACAATTTAAGGGCGAGCATTAAAAATAAGCTTGTCAAGAGACTGCAAATAAGTGAAATACATTTTGCTGTTAGTTTGCAGTATTAAGAGCTGATAGGAGCTGCCCTGGCGGCTCATACAGAAGAGAATCTGCCCACCATGCTGAAGGTCTGGGTTTGACCCTGAGTGCAGAAGATCCCCTGGAGAAAGAAATGATGACGACCCACTCCAGTATTCTTGCTGGGGAATTCCATGCACAGGGGAGCCTGAGGGGTTACAGTCCATGGAGTCGTAAAGAGTAGGGCATGACTGAGCGACAAACACACACACAAGAGTTGGGAACAGCCTGAGTCCTCTCTCCATCCTCTCTTGGTTGCCCATCTGTGCACCTTTTCCCATAGGAATTTATTTGATGTTCTTTTTCTTTTAAATATTTTTCTTCATTTCCTGAGACTGGATAATGATTTCCCCATGATGCTGGATCTCCATTTTTCTGTTGATCACGAGAATCCACATACTTTTGACTAATTTCTCTAGGGAAAATAAAAGATAATACAAATATGACATTTAAGGACAGAGCCATTGCAAAGGTGTGAGGAATCTAATAAAATTTTTAGTTATTGTTATTGGAATAAAAGTCTTGCTATTATTAGATAGTGCTATAAGCATCCTACTTTCTCAATTTCTTCTTAAAATAAGATAGATGTAAGACTAGAACAAATATTTGTTCTTAACAAATTTCAGACAGATATGTAACAGTGGTCCTCAAAATTTGCTGTGTGTAAGAACAAGAAGCATCCTAGGATCCTGCTCTAGGTATTGTGCTTCATGGACCAGCAGCATCAGCATCGTTTGAGAACTTGTTAGAGCTGCAGATTTTAAGGCTTTACTCTAGACCTGCTTAATCTGCATTTTAACAAGATTCCCAGGTGATTTCTATGCGTGTTAAAGTTTGAGACATGCTGTGTGATTCCATTTAAATGAAATGTCCAGAAAAGGCAAATCGATAGAGACAGTAGATTAATGGTTGTCTGAGGCAGGGTGGGCATGGAGATTAACAGTGAAAAGATGTAAGGGATCTTTCTGGGGTGATGAAAATGCTGTAAAAATGATTTATGGTGATGGTATCACAACTTGATAAAATTTTTAAACAATCATTGAATCGTACATATGATGGATGTATGGATGAATGGATCATATGATGTGTAAAATAGAAAATATGCTTAATAAAATTATTTTTAAAATGAATAAAATGTCAAAATGCAGATTCTTGGATTTTACCTTAGATCCCATGTAATTCTATCTGGTTTGTTTGTGGACTTTCAATGAGAAACACTGATCTTAATAATAATACCCCAAACCCAAAACCTACCCCAGTGATCAGCTCAACCTCATTGCTTCTCCTTCTTCATATGTCCTGAAGAATTAGTGTCATTTTTTTAATTTTTTAAATATAAATTTATTTATTTTAATTGGAGGTTAATTATTTTACAATATTGTATTGGTTTTTCCATACATCAACATGAATCCGCCACAGGTATACACGTGTTCCCCATCCTGAACCCTCCTCCCTCCCTGTACCATTCCTCTGGGTCGTCCCAGTGCACCAGCCCCAAGCATCCAGTATCATGCATCGAACCTGGACTGGTGATTAGTTTCAGATATGATATTATACATGTTTCAATGTATGATTTAGGATGATTTGGGATGATTTGGGAGAATGGCATTGAAACACGTGTAACATCAGTTTTTTTTTTTAATCTATATTGATGGAGATTTGTTTCTCTGTATTACAATGTTTCAGTTGCATTTTTTATACATGCCTCTGTGTACATGTGCAAGTATTTCTTTAGGATAGTTATATAGAAATGGAAATTGAATATAGTTGTTTGAAAAATTAAGTTTGTAATAAATACTATTGAAATGATTTCCAAAAATTTGAACCAATTTAACCTCTTCTAATATATCCTTTTATAGAGTATAAGAATGGTATTTACCTAAGATAAATAATTCACAAATGCAGTCAGTTTTTTCCTTTTGTGTAAGCATTGGACAGAAGAGTATAATTCTTTATTTAAATTTGGAGTTCTTTTAATGTGGGATTAACCAAACTTTTAATATTTTTCTTACCTACAATTGCCTATTTATTTTTCTTGCCTGTATTCTTTTGGGTTATATGTTCTTTTGTCATTCATATAAACTATTAAATGTGCTTAACTAATCCTATGTTTTTCTAAAAACTAATACCAAAAATTCTCTCCCCAGTACTTTATACACATTTTTACTATGTAAATGGTGCCTTTGATTTTCCAGTTGAAAATGTTTATGTATAATTTTTCAGTCTTTATTTGTATGTTAGTTAGGGATATATAAAGATAAATAATAAGAAATTTATAATATCATCTAATAGCAAGAATTTTAGTTCAAAACTGAAAACTTTATTGGGTTTCTGAAACCTTTGCAACTGTTCTGTCCTTAAATGTCATATATGTATGTTAGCTCTGTGTGCGTGTGTGTGTATGGATTTATTTCTGTCTGGGCTTTTTATTTTGTTCTGCTAATTTATGTGTTCTCTCTTCTGCTCAAGTGGTTTCTCATATTTCATAATACATTTTAATATCAGATAGGACTAATTCTTCCTCACTACTATTTTTCTACAAATTTTTCCTTTCTAGTAAACAGCATTCTGTTCAAACTGCCCTTCAGGAATAAACAAATGGTAATCTCTTGATTCCAATCTTTCTTCCTTTTCATTTTCCTTCCTTTTTTTTTAAAGAAAACTTGCAGTTAATGAGGTAGAAGGTATCATTAAACACATTTGTATTCCCAACTTTGTGCAAAAGGATATTATGCTATATGAAGAAAAGAACAAAATGTTTTTAGAAACTTCTATATGGCAGGCACCTTAACAATATATACTTCCAAACTGAAAAAGAAAAAAGAGGGGAACAAATAAAATGATGTAGAACTACACTAAACTCTTGGGATCTCAAATCTTATTCTATGATTTTTGTAAGTAACTGTGGAATTACTTGTAATTTGTTTAAAGAAAACAAACATGTTTAAAGAAAAATATCCCTACTACTGAGAAAAAGAAGAGATATTTTCTTTATTTAGTAAATTAAGTATAAATGAGAATAAACACAGTAATTGGTAAGGGAATTAAAAACCTCAATACAAGTGGGTTATTCTAAATCTCCTTTTCTTGCTCTGTAGATCCCTTTTCAGTATCATTCACGTGATTGTCTTCCTCTGTCCCAAAAACGTTGATATTTTTCAGAGGTCCAACATTAGTCCTCTTATCTCCTTTTGGGTTTTGCAGCCAATCACCTTTAGGAGCCAGGCTGGTAACAGAAAGGTACAGAGCGGGCTGTGCTATGTTTACCTTGATATGGTCTGGTGAGAACTGGGATAATTTAGAGGGGGCTTGCCTCATAAAAGAATGCCAGATGCAGGCATTTAATAAACACTCTATTGGCTCAGAAAATCTACCTGGTAACTTTTGAATCTTGAATTTTCTGGTCCTCTTTTCCAAAGTCTGAAACTACCATTTTTCTGCTGCTGCTGCTGCGTCGCTTCAGTCGTGTCCGACTCTGTGCGACCCCATAGATGGCAGCTAATTACTTCTAAATCTGTATCATTAACGTAGTTCTCTTAGCTTCAAAACAACATGTCCGATTCTGTGAAGAACATTTCTATATGTATGTAAGACAGGTACCCAAAACTGTACATAGAAACTGCACTGATTTTCTTCCTGGCTAATTTTGCTCCCTTTCACTTATGCCTCATTTGCTTCTAATGGCAAAAGTAGAATCTTGAAAGCCAACCATGACTCTCTCCTTCACTGCTTGCCTCTAAATGAGCTACAAATTAAATACAGATCACCTTCATGATACTGCTAAAGTCTGTTTTTCCTATTCCCATTTCATTCTGTTAGTTCAGTTTTTCATAATATAGTTCTGGATGAATGAAACAGTCTCATAATTATGTCCAAAATTTACTAGTGTTATATTTCAAGTTATCTTCCATACATTTACTTTTATAATTTTCTAAACTAAAAATTTAATGGAGACATTTCTTGAAATTCTTGGTGACTCATTGAACTTGGGACACATGCTTTTCGATCTTATCTCTGTGTCTTTCCAGCCTCCTTGCTCATCACTGCCTTTATCTCATCTTCCTGTGCTACATTTTCCACTCATCTTTCACCTGCATGTAATGTGTTATGCACCTCAAAACCTTTGCTCATGATTATCTTTTAATTTCTGGTACTTTCTATCACCACCTCCTTTCCTTTCCGCATGGCCAATTCCTTTGAATACAACAGGACTCCGCTCAGTGTGATTTATTCCAGGCAGTACAGAGTTTCTTATGTTTAGACTTCACTTTCACGCATTGGAGAAGGAAATGGCAACCCCTCCAGTGCTCTTGCCTGGAGAATCCCAGGGACGGTGGAGCCTGGTGGGCTGCCGTCTGTGGGGTCTCACAGAGTCGGACACAACTGAAGCGACTTAGCAGGAGCAGCAGCAGCAGCAGGCTTATTTGAACANAAATGGCAACCCCTCCAGTGCTCTTGCCTGGAGAATCCCAGGGACGGTGGAGCCTGGTGGGCTGCCGTCTGTGGGGTCTCACAGAGTCGGACACAACTGAAGCGACTTAGCAGGAGCAGCAGCAGCAGCAGGCTTATTTGAACATGTATAGTATGTGTTTTTATCTTCTTTTTACTTGCCTTTTTTCCCTTTCTCTTCTGAGCAAACTGAAATTAGTGACTCAATTTTCCTGATCTTTTACACCTATAATATTTACCTCATACCTGGTAGATGTTAAATACTTGTTTAAAAACATGGCTGAGTAAATGAATGAATGACTGAATAGGATAGGCAATAACCTAGAACTAGAGAAATGCAAAACTGTTTTAGGAAGGAAGGTAATGCTGCAGGAACCAAGTTTTATTGACACTTTCGTGTAAGAAGCATCACACATATTTAATATAAAGAAATATGAAATAATACAAATAATGCTTTAGGAAAATAATAAAATCATAGTAATAAGTATAAAACGATAAAATCTTAATTTTAGTAAATTGCGTGACTGTCTTAAAAATTTGTTTTATTTTTTGTCAAAATACTAGAATAAATTTAAATCAGGCTTAATAATATTAAACTTTATTTCAGAAAAATTTCTAGTAGCTGTGAGTATGCAGTTTCTAATAAAAATTCAATGTTTTGCTTTGAATTTAGTAACTAGTTTCAGTTAAAATTTCTGTTAGTGTGAGACTGCCAAAATTTGCTAAGATAGTGAAAGAGTCATGGAATACTTCGATATTGTCAATGCTGGAATTTTAGATGGATTCTTTTTTAGGTAGCTAGTATCATACTTCCCCACTCCAGTACTCTTGCCTGGAAAATCCCATGGACGGAGGAGTCTGGTGGGCTGCAGTCCGTGGGGTCGTGAAGAGTCGGACACGACTGAGTGACTTCACTTTCACTCTTCACTTTCATGCATTGGAGAAGGAAATGGCAACCCACTCCACTATTCTTGCCTGGAGAATCCCAGGGATGGGGAGCCTGGTGGGCTGCTGTCTATGGGGTCACAGAGAGTCGGACATGACTGAAGCGACTTAGCAGCAGCAGCAGCAGTGTCATACTTGATTTTATTGTTTAATTATTTTTTAATGGAAAAATTTAGCCAGATTAATAAGTACTATATAATGATAAAATTAATTTGTTTGGTAATGTACTTGAGCTTGGTTTTGCATATTCCCTGAGTTTGTTATATAAATGCAAGTCTTAATACAGAATTAGAGAATTTGAGTCCTTTTAAACTGAGATCTTTGCATTCAGCCTAAGGTGATAAGCATACCTCTGTTTTAGTCCTTGAGTTAATTGTCAGTAAATAATAATTTAGACAAAATAAAATGAACTACTATAAGCCAAGAGGATTAATATTGCAAAATTTTGAGTTTTAATTTATAAAAAAATTCTAAAATTAGGGACAAAATATACCCTTGAAATTGTTTAGGCAAAAATATTTCAGTATTATCAAAGTAGGATATGGAGATGGTATAAGAAGTAACACTTTGAACTGAAATCCTAGAATCAGTAGATGAGATATGAATTAAAACTTACAAGGCTGGTAAAATTTTGTTGCTAAGAAGAAAACTTCTGTTGGAAATCCTGTTTACATTTAGGACATGTGAGGAACTATAGTGTTATTATACCAGGGCCATGAGTCCATTGTCAGGCTATTTGATAGCATAATTTAACCTCCTCTAATGGAGAGTGAAGTCCAATGCCAGCTATAATCATGGGCTAACAGAAGGAACAAAACACGCAAAGAATGCCTACACTGCAGGTTTACTTACAAGCCTAGTATGTGGGCTGAAAATTCCCCAGTAATGATTAGGCAATAGAATTTGGATAAGTCTTTTTGCCAGGAATTTAGCCAAGAAAAAAAAAAATGGCAGGTACATCTGGCAGCCTCTGATACCTAGTACCATGAAATTACTTCTTTCACTCCAAATTTCGAAGAACCAAGAGGGAAACAGCATAATTCTCCATATAGAAACCATTAACATTAATACAAAGTTTTAAAAACTTTTTTTTCCTATTGGTTTAGGTAATAGGCACATTCTATAATCTCTGGAATTCTGCTTTTTAAAAAAAAATTATAAATTTGTTTATTTTAATTGGAGGTTAATTACTTTGCTTTTTAATGTATTTAATCTTAAAGAAGTCACTGTAAAAATTCTTGGAAAATATCTGTGGTTCACCTCTTCCAAATTATGTATATATATATGAAATGTATAAATAAGGAAATATAAAAGTATAGACCTGTCATATATTTATAAAGTTAGATAACATATATAATATAATACAAAAATATAAATTAAATATAGAAAATATAATACCCTGTTTAAATCTCATTTAAATGTATCAAATATTCAAGCACTTAGACTGGAATGCAACTTGCAAACATTTAATCAAAGAACCATAGGAATAATTGAAAGCAATAAATACCTTATACCTTTATTTAAATACCACTACCAAAAAGCTTTTAAAAATACTGAGATAAGGTATGACTTACTGAATAAAACACAAAACTGTATGTAAGATAGGACAAAAATAAAGAAATATATGAATGATATTATGATATAGACTTAAAGATAAATATTTAAGTAAAAGGGGAAATTTTAAACATGTAATCTCCTCATATCAGTCTTATTGCCTGTTTCATGTTTACTTCTGTAAATAAAACATTCAAAAATATGAAATTATGCTGATGAAGACATGGACATTCTGAAGTCAGATACCTTTTGGTTCTATTTTTGTGTAACTTATGTACAGAAGACATTAGCTAGTGTGACAGGCTGGTGGCATGAAATGATATCAGCTTTCCTTAAATTATTCTCTAGGAAAGCTTTAAAAAAAGCATAAGGAGAAAAAGACTTTATCAGTGTTTAAGATACATGTATTGGAGAAGGCAATGACACCCCACTCCAGTACTCTTGCCAAAAGCACAAGGAGAAAAAGACTTTATCAGTGTTTATGATACATATATCGGAGAAGGCAATGACACCCCACTCCAGTACTCTTGCCTGGAAAATCCCATGGACGGAGGAGCCTGGTGGGCTCCAGTCCATGGGGTCACTAAGAGTTGGACACGACTGAATGACTTCACTTTCACTTTTCACTTTCATGCATTGGAGAAGGAAATGGCAACCCACTCCAGTGTTCTTGCCTGGAGAATCCCAGGGACAGAGGAGCCTGTTGGGCTGCCGTCTGTGGGGTCACACAGAGTCGGACACAACTGAAATGACTTAGCAGCAGCAGCAAGACACATATATATATATATGACCCCTGGTTTAGTGGAGTGCAAGAATGGCTGTATTGTAAAGCTGACTGGGCAAGTTGTTTTTCTCTGAGGCTTACAGATGCTATACCAGCTTTCTTACGCAGCACATTTTCAGTTTCTTCAAATGATCCATCACCTATCTTTACCACCTTGACTGCCAGTTCAAAAAGCTTCCCAAACAGCCCCTGGATTGTCAACCATAAAAGATAGGCTTACTGTGCTCAGTCTCCTTACTCAAGAATGTATCTGCCATGAACCTGCAATCAAGCTTATTTTGTTAATGGAGACATTTTCAGATACAGTGAGCTCTGCTATGATGTTTGTTTTGAAACACAATTTTGTTCCAAAGCAATTGATATATTAGGAAATAATTGGAGCAGAATGTAAATTCCACGTTTGCCTATGTGCAGTTTCCCCACAAAAAACACTAGGTGAACACAAAATGTGCACTCAGCTGAATGAAGTTGTGAAGGAACATACCAAACACACATGCACATCTCAAATATCCCCCATTTCCAACATGTCTCCAAGACACTTGTTCACATCTGAAGTTACAGCTTTCTGTCTTCATTCAGTAAACCTGTTTCATTATTTAGCAATAGTTTACAAGCTGAGAACATTCTTATGCTCACTGCTACAAATAAATTTCAGATATTTTCAAAAGATACAGTGCCACATGTATTGTGATATTTATATATTTCTTCACAGTTTAACCTGTTTTAAAATGTACTACCTCAAGTTATAGCACAACTGAACATATTATCAAGAGTAAAATGAGCTTTAAAATTGTTGCATACTATAGGATATCCTCAATTTCCACAGAGTAAAAGATGCTGGAAACTGTTTACTGAAAACTTAGAAAAATGACTGCTTCTTATAGAAAATGTAGTCATTGTACTTCATAAAGTTATTGTTGTCATTTTCTAACTATTCAGAATGTGCTTATTGTCATAAAGGGGGCAATGAAATTCTGAAATAGTGAACTGAGATTTTTCTCCAAAAATATTTTTGTAGTTTTTTCAGTCTTGCTAACATAGACCCCATTTCTAAGATTCTACCATTGCAAAATCCTATGAAAGCTTCTGAAGACACCAAAATAAAAATAAATATCTGAACTTTTAAATATTTACAGATAATTTTTCTACAGGCTACTGAAAATTCTGGGATATGTCACATAAATCATTACGTCTTTGTTCTTATTTATTTACAGTTTAAATGAGACCCACATTACTTGCCTGTTTCAAGTATCAAACAAGGATTAAAACATTTTTAAGGATTTATTATTTAATATATTAAAAGTAATTGAAAATCTAACATCAATAATCTAAATTTACACCTCAGGCAACTAGCAAAAAGAAGAGCAAATTAAGTCCAAAGTAAGAAGAAAAGAAATAATAAGAATTAAAGTAAACTTCTAGCGATAAATAAGCCCCAGGAAAGTAAATGTACAGAATCATAAATAGCTATAGCTAATTCTACTATATTGTATATTTGAAAGTTGCTGAGAAAGTAGATCTTAAACGTTCTCATCAAAAGAAATTGTAACTATGTGCAATGATGAATATTAAAGAGATTATTGTGGTGGTCATTCTGTAATATTTATATATATTAAAGAATTATGTTATATACCTGAAACTAATATAATGTTGTATGTCAGGTACATCTCAATTTATAAAAATAATTAAGGAAAAATCAGTGAAATTGAAAAGAGTAAATCAATATAGAATATCAAAGAAAGTTGCTTCTTTGAAAAGGTCAGTAACGTTGAGAAGCCTCTAGCCAACCTAACTAAAAAAAAAAA
>SJYX01003959.1:66805-99627 GCA_006410675.1 Oreotragus oreotragus | reverse complement strand
AGCCTGGTAGGCTGCAGTCCATGGGGTCGCTAAGAGTCGGACACGACTGAGCAACTTCATTTTCACGCATTGGAGAAGGAAATGGCAACCCACTCCAGTGTTCTTGTCTGGAGAATCCCAGGGATGAGGGAGCCTGATGGGCTGCCGTCTATGGGTTCACACATAGTTGGACACGACTGAAGTGACTTAGCAGCAGCAGCATACAAATTCTTTACAATCACTTTAGGAAGATAGACACAGGGGGAATAGTTTCTAACCCTTCAATGAGACAAGTATTATTCTAATACCAAAATCAGACAAATATATTACAAAATGAAAACTGCAAGACAATATCTCTTGTTAACATAGATGAAGAAAACTCAACAAATATTAGCAAATTAAACCCCATAATATATTAAAAGAATTACAGCTGACCCTTGAAAAATGAGGGGATTAGTGATGCCTAAAGCAGTACTCTTGCCTGGAAAATCCCATGGACGGAGAAGCCTGGTAGGCTGCAGTCCATGGGGTCGCTAAGAGTCGGACACGACTGAGTGACTTCACTTTCACTTTTCACTTTCATGCATTGGCGAAGGAAATGGCAACCTACTCCAGTATTCTTGCCTGGAGAATCCCAGGGATGGGGGGGCCTGGTGGGGTCCCTATGGGGTCGCACAGAGTCGGACACGACTGAAGTGACTTAGCAGCAGCAGCAACAGCAGCAAAGCATCCTAAAGGAAATCAGTCCTGAATATTCATTGGAAGGACTGATGCTGAAGCTGAAACTCCAATACTTTGGCCACCTGATGCGAAGAGCTGACTCGTTTGAAAAGACCCTGATACTGAGGAAGATTGAAGGCAGGAGGATAAGGAGATGACAGAGGATGAGATGGTTGGATAGCATCACCAACTCAATGGACATGAATTTGAGTAAACTCTGGGAGTTGGTGATGGACAGGGAGGCCTGGCGTGCTGCAGTCCATGGGGTTGCAAACAGTTGGACACGACTGAGTGACTGAACTGAACTGAAGGGATTCCAACCCTATGTGCAGTTGAAAATTCATATATAACTTTTGACTTCCTAGAAACTTAACTGCAAATAGCCCACTTTTGACCACAAAGCCTTACCTATAACAGTTGATTAACACTTATTTGGCATATTATTTGTGTTTTATACACATTCTTAGGTGAAGTCCACTAGAGAATATGTTATCAAGAAAAACCATAAAGTAGAGAAAATATTTTCACTACTGTATTTATTACTATAAGTTTACATTGTTTACAAGATGAATTGTCTGTCAGTACTTATACAGATATCACCTTATATAATACAAAAAATTGTAGATGTTATAAGTATTACTCTAGACATCAAAAATAACGAGATGTGAAAATGTGAAAAAATCATATTTATTTACAGATATAATAATTCATGCACTGATAACAATATAACTGTTTCATAGTAGCCTATCCTGTGTACTAATGAATAAATCATTATAAAATTTTTATGCTATACACTATTGTAGTCATATTCATAATACAGTATTAGAAACATTAACTTAAAGAATCACTTGTAATGATTGGCTGATAACAGAAATTTCTCATTTCAGGAGAGACAGTGATGTACTATTCAGTAATGCAAGTTTTGAAAGCAAAGTTATAAAACAGTAAGAAAGCTAACACATTAATTTTATATTAAATATCACTCACCTTATGCTTCTGTAAGGATATGTTATCCACTTTTAACACAGGTCTTGCACATGATGTTGGACACAATGAATACTTAGGTGATAGTGATGACACAAAACATGTCTCATACAGCTCTTGCAATTAGCTATTAGATTTTCACTCAGACAAACATACACATAACAGATAAGTTTATTAACTGAGGGGCATGATCATTTACTATTCATTAAGTGAAAGTGGGTCATCATAAAGGTCCTCATAGTCTTCACATTGAGTAGGATGAAGGGAAGGAGGAAGAGGAAGTAGATTAGTCGTGCGTCTTAGGAGTGATAGGGGGGAAGACAATGGAGGGGTGGAGGAGAGGCAGACACACTAGGTGTAACTTTATGGAAATAGATCATCATTTCCGTGTGACCTTTTTGCTTGCTTTATTTCTTTAAAAATGTTTCTATATGGTACCAATCCCTTTTTTTTTTCTACTTTTTCTCTTTGCCTTTATTTTTTAACTGAGGTATAGTTGATTTACAATATTGTGTTTCACTTGTACAACACAATGATTCAGTCACGTAATATATATTCTTTTAAAGATTTTTTTCCTTTATAGATTATTACAAAATATTGAGTACAGTTCCCTGTCCTATACAGTAGGTCCTTGTGGGTTATCTATTTTATATATTGCAGTGTACATATGTTAATCCCAAACGCCTAATTTATCTCTCCGCACCCTACCTGCTCTCTGGTACAAATCCTTTTTCCACCATCTGCTTTAGAAGTGTCCATCCGGTAAAAAAAACTCAAAAACACTCTTGAATGATGGGAACCCCTCTTGTCAGACTGTCCGATGTCATTCTGGTTTCTGGCACTGCTGCTTCTACTTCTTCCTCCCGTCTGGTAGTGGTTCAGAAACACTCATCTTCATCAAGTTGTCTTCTGTTAATTCCTTTGATATGATGTCTGTTAGGCTTCCCTGATAGCTCAGTTGGTAAAGAATCCGCCTGCAGTGCAGGAGACCCTGGTTCAATTCCTGGGTCAGGAAGATCCACTGGAGAGGGGATAGGCTACCCTCTCCAGTGTTCTTGGTCTTCCCTGGTGGCTGAACTGGCAAAGACTCTGCCCACAATGTGGGAGACCTGGGTTCAATCACTGGGTTGGGAAGATCCTCTGGAGAAGGGAAGGGTTACCCACTCCAGTATGCTGGCCTGGAGAATTCCATGGACTGTATACTCCACGGGGTCACGAAGAGTCAGACACGACTGAGCGTCTTTCACTTTCATGATGTTTATTAGCTTTTTAATTTTTCCAAGATTCATATCTTAAACTTTTTCACTCTCAGCTCTTTCTTTTCATGTCCACAATCTCTTTCAAGATGTCCTTGATTTGTTCTGTCATTAACCCTGTGGAGTCATTACAGAACATCTGGATACAATTTTCTCCAGCAGAATCTATTGTTTTGGGCTTGATGGATTTAACTGCTTTTTCTGTTACAACATTAGCATCTTTAATGGTATAATCCTTCCAGACTTTCATGATGTTCTTTCCATCAGAGTTCTCTTGCGTAGTGTTGATAGTCCTTCCCATAGAATACTCTGTGTAATGAGTCTTTAAGGTCTTTATGATCCTGTGATGTGGATACTGAATTAGAGACTGTGTTTTAGGGAAAGTAGACCACTTCTCTATCTTCAGTGTTGAGCTCATGCAGCTCTAGGGTGGCCAGGACTATTGTTCATTGTCAAAAAACTTTAAAAGACTTTCCCTTACTGGCAAGGTATTCCTGACTTCAGGGATAAAGCATCAGTGGAGCCAATCCAGAAAAAGCATTCTTGTTGTCTAGGCTTTCTTGTTGTACAACCAAAAGGCTGGCAGCTGGTGTTTATCTTTTCCTTCCAGGCTCCAGTGTTAGCAACCTTATAAAGGTAGCCCTGATTATATATTGGATGGCATTTGCACAAAACAGTGGAGTTAGCCTATCACTTCCTGCCTCCAATCCTATTGCTCACTTTTCTTCCTTACTAATAAATGCCCTTTGTCACACTATTTTTTTTCCCCCAAAATAGAGTGCTTTCTTGTGCATCACAAACCTATTCAGGCAGATATCCTTTCTGCTCAATAATTTTCTTAATGGAATCCTGGAATTCACCTGCTGTCTCTTAGTTGGCAGAAGCTGCTTTTCCTGTTATGTTGACATTTTCAAAGGCAAGCCTTTTTATAAAATTATCAAACCATTCTTTGCTGGCACTCAATTCTCTAGCTTTATACCCTTCACCTTCCTTATGCTTTAACCTGTTATGCAGTGACTTCACTTTTCTCAAACTCTATTCTAGTTTATAGGGATACATTTCTTATAGCAACCCTGTATCCACATAAAAGCTGCATTTTCAATATGAGATTAAAGGGTATTTCCTGAAAAGGCAAGCTATTTGTACCTGTTGGCATAGCTGCAGAGATGGTTTCATGAATTTCCTTTTCTGTTTTTGTAAAAAAAGAAAGGTCTTTACCTTTTGGATTCATTTATCTTGAAATGGTGGGCAACCACAGCTGTAGACCTCAATCTATAATGCATATCAAGCCATTCAACTTTTTTCTTATCATGTCATGATTTTTTCTACTTCTTGGGAACCCTTCCAGTATCACTAGTGGCACTTCATATGTGCCCCATGGAATTACTGAAGGTTTATGGTAATGAATTAAACACAATGAAAAATACATGAGAACCACAGTTCAGTTAGTTCAGTTGCTCAGTCGTGTCTGACTCTTTGTGACCTCATGGACTGCAGCACGCCAGGCTTCCCTGTCCATCACTAACTCCCAGAGCTTGCTCAAACTCATGTCCATCGAGTCAGTAATGACATCCAACCATCTCATCCTCTGTCGTCCCCTTCTCCCGCCTTCGATCTTTCCCAGCATCAGGGTCTTTTCCAGTGAGTCACTTTTTGTATCAGGTGACCAAAGTATTGAAGTTTCAGCTTCAGCATCAGTCCTTCCAACGAGTATTCAGAACTGATTTCCTTTAGGATTGACTGGTTTGATCTTCGTGCAGCCCAAGGGTTTCAAGAGTCTTCTCCAACACCACAGTTCAAAAGCAACAATTCTTCAGTGCTCGATTTTACTGTGCAATTTCACTGATATATGAAGTTTACTGGAGAAACAAACTGCTCTTGAAAAGATGATTATCATTACAAAGTGATTTAAGCAGATATACACTTGAGTTCACCACAGTAGTAATAAGAGGTGACCATAAAATTATTCGGTTATTGTAGTACAGTATTACTAGAGTTAACTTCCTGCAGTTATGATTCAACAGTGCATCTTTACATTTATTTACATTTCTCTCCACTCCAGATGATTCCATGTATGATCTGTGTGTGAATAAATTTTGATGAATTTTAGCTTTTTATATTAGATTTTTGTGTATTTTATGATAGTAAATAATGACTAGTATCTACATATATTTTACGCATTCATGACATACCTAAATTTTTCTTGACTTTTCCATATTTTCAGGCTATATAGTTTGTGAGTTTTATTGTTGCACACCCCCAATTTTTTTCCAATTATCTACTGAAAAATTCTGCATAGAAGTGGCCCTGTACAATTAAATCTTGTATTGTTCAAAGAAAGCTATATACACCACCATAAAGTGGGATTTATCCCAGGCACGGAAGGCTGGTTTAACATTGAAAAATGAATTGATGTCATCCACCAATCGACAGGCTAGGAAAGAAAAATTAAATAATCATATTGCTAGATACAAAAAAAGCTTTTGACGAAATCCAACACCAATTCATTATAGAAACTCCCCATAAACTAAGAAAACAGGGTAATTTCCTCAACTTAATGAAAGAATATCTATGAAAAACAACTAACATTGTACTTAATGATGAAAAACTTAGAGCTTTTCCACCAAGATTAATTGCAAGACATAGATGCAAATTTTATGGCAGCATTATTAACAATTGCTAAAAACTTGAAGCAACCAAATATTCATTAACTAGTGAAAGGATAAATAAAACATGGCATATCCATACAGTAAAATACTGTTCAACAATCAAAAGAAAAAAAAATGGTGCATTCTACAATATGGATGATCCTTGAAAATATGATAATAAAAGAATCAAGCCACAGAGGTCCACATATCATATGATTCCATTAACATACATTTTCCATAATAGGCAAATCTATAGAGATAGAAATATTGTTAGTTGCCCTGGGCTTGGGGGCAGATATAAAGAATGGAGAATGACTGCTGGAAGGCAGCATTTTTATCTTAGGGATGGTGAAGATTTGCTAAAATTTATTGTAACGGATGCACAACTTTGTAAATACACGAAAACCACTAATTTGCTCACCTTAATATGGTGAATTTTATGGTTTGTTAATTATACTCAATAAAGGGATTATAAAAAAGTAATTGAACTGCCTATTTGAAATATGTACCACATAGAAAATGAGTTTATATATCAGGTGACTAAGTGGTAAAGAATCTGCCTGCAATGCAGGACATGCATGTTTGATTCCTGGGTTGGGAAGATCCCCTGGAGAAGGAAATGGCAACCCACTCAAGTATCTCACCTGGGAAATCTCATGGACAGAGAACCAGGTGGGCTATAGTCCATGGGGTCACAAAAGAGGTGGGCACAACTTGGCAACTAAAACAACAAACAACAATTGGCAACTATACAATAAACTTTAAGGTTTACTTCACAGTCAAGTAAATTCCATTTTGGGGGGAAAGCTTTTTTTATTGTCTATTAGAATTCAGTGAAAAGTTTTTTTTTTTTTTATGCAGTTATTCATGTCTTCACTTAATTTAATGTTATGATTTCTATTCAGACTCCTTAGTGAAGTTGCGTGAAGTTGCTCAGTCGTGTCCAACTCTTTGCGATCCCATGAACTGTAGCCTACCAGGCTCCTCCATCCATGGAATTTTCCAGGCAAGAGTACTGGAGTGGATTGCCATTTCCTTCTCCAGGGCATCTTCCCTACCTGGGGATTGAACCCAGGTCTCCCGCATTGCAGGCAGACGCTTTACCGTCTGTGCTACCCTTAAACTTTCAATTAATTTGTAAATGTCATTGCCTGCTATCAGTGTTACCATATTTTTCAAGTGAAAATGCATGATACATTTTTTTGTGTTAAGTCACTTCAGTCCTGTCTGATTCATTGTGACCCCAGGGACTGTAGTCCACCAGGCTCCTCTGTCCATGGGATTCCCCAGGCAAGAATACTGGAGTGGGTTGCCATGCCCTCCTCCAAGGGATCCTCCCAAACCAAGGATCAAACCTTCATTTCTTATGTCTCCTGCATTGGCAGGCTGGTTCTTTACCACTAGTGCCACCTGGGAAGCCCAACCATATTTATCAAGTAAAAATGTATGATACTGTTAAATTCAAATTTAAGAAAACAAAGATGCTTTTGTTATGTAAGTATGTTCTATGCAATGTTGGGGAATACTTATAACAAAAAAAGATATTTGTTGTTTACCTGAAGTTCAAATTTATTTGAGAGTCATATATTTTATCTCAAAACCTTACCAATTATTTATATAAGGATAAAAAATAAACTTGAAAACCAGTTGTAAGTATGGACATGCTGAATTGTTGCTCTTCAAGTGGTTTGCAGAGGGCTTTTCTTACTATAATTATTTGAAAAAGGTAGAAATTTTAGATGTTTATAGAGCTTTCAACTTCACAAAGGGAGAGCCATACCATACTGTGAATTTTTAAATGATTATTTCTACCATGACTGAAACTCACAAAACTATCATGGGAACAGAAAAATGTTTTAAATAAAACCCATTCTTCACTTTTATGTGGCCCAACGATAGAAAGCATTCCTTCAACCCTAACTTCACATCTCCCAGAGTGTTTTTTGTATACTATTTTGAACCTATTTTGAATAGAGTACAGATGGTTGGACATTTAGTGAGTGAAACATTTTATAGCCACATTATTACATTATATACATCACCAGGGCACATTGGATCATACTTCTCATCCCGAGGCCTTTTTCTAATCATTTGCTATAATTGCAAATGTCTCATCTTTCTTTTAGTTTATTGCATGCAATGATGGATATTGCTTTCCTAATTAGTAGGATTATTTACCATGGAAGATATGAAAATTGTCTTTCCTTTTATATCTTGGGAATATTGGGAAATACCTGTTATAGCAGGATTCACATTTCTGTACTGACTCTATTAATCCCCTAATTTATCCTACTTATTGGATCATTAAAAAAAAAAAATCACCATCCAGAGAACTTGTGTTTGTCTAGGCACAAGGAATCTGCTTGCACATTACTGTATTAATAACAAGACAATGTCTTAAGCCATTTTCATTTGGGGATTCAATTTTTTTTTTAGGAAAATGTAGGAAGAAACATATGGATCCATTTCACACAGTGTCTTGGTTTTCATTCATTTTAAAATCAGTGCAGTAAAGATAATTATAACTTTTTAGAGCACTGTTGTATTATTTAAACTTATTAGAGATTCATGATTCAAATTGTGCTCTTATTATTTCCATCTATATGAAAAACTGAATTTTCCATAGGCATCAAGGGAATGAAAATTAGCATCAAAATCATCAAGTATATCACATACCAAAATGTGTTTGCCAGGGTTTTGTAACCCAAATATTTTGACTTCAGAGTCTATTTATGAACAACTTCTATTAACTGACTACTGAGAAACACTCTTCAGGGAAATCAAATTTTACCCAACTCTTCTTCCATTTAAAATTGGCTGTAATATCAACAACATTATTTATCAGTAATATCACCATTCTTCTATTTCCTGAAGGTACAAATCTTTTATGCTACTGTAGACACTAACTCAGAAAGACTAGACCTTAAAATCAAACTCTGTCCTTTGACTGTATTTTTCAATTCTACTGAGTCCATTTTGAAGAATACACACATACAGAAGTCATAAAAAACATTAGTTTTCTTCTGATAGAAGCAGAATAAAAAATATCATACGCTGGCATGATGCTAATTCTTGGAGTGAAACTACCTTCCTTTAGTTTTTGAAACTACTTACCGATAAGATTAGGGCATACATATCATCAAGAAGCAACCAACGTGAAAGATAATANAAGGGCTTTTCTTACTATAATTATTTGAAAAAGGTAGAAATTTTAGATGTTTATAGAGCTTTCAACTTCACAAAGGGAGAGCCATACCATACTGTGAATTTTTAAATGATTATTTCTACCATGACTGAAACTCACAAAACTATCATGGGAACAGAAAAATGTTTTAAATAAAACCCATTCTTCACTTTTATGTGGCCCAACGATAGAAAGCATTCCTTCAACCCTAACTTCACATCTCCCAGAGTGTTTTTTGTATACTATTTTGAACCTATTTTGAATAGAGTACAGATGGTTGGACATTTAGTGAGTGAAACATTTTATAGCCACATTATTACATTATATACATCACCAGGGCACATTGGATCATACTTCTCATCCCGAGGCCTTTTTCTAATCATTTGCTATAATTGCAAATGTCTCATCTTTCTTTTAGTTTATTGCATGCAATGATGGATATTGCTTTCCTAATTAGTAGGATTATTTACCATGGAAGATATGAAAATTGTCTTTCCTTTTATATCTTGGGAATATTGGGAAATACCTGTTATAGCAGGATTCACATTTCTGTACTGACTCTATTAATCCCCTAATTTATCCTACTTATTGGATCATTAAAAAAAAAAAATCACCATCCAGAGAACTTGTGTTTGTCTAGGCACAAGGAATCTGCTTGCACATTACTGTATTAATAACAAGACAATGTCTTAAGCTATTTTCATTTGGGGATTCAATTTTTTTTTAAGGAAAATGTAGGAAGAAACATATGGATCCATTTCACACAGTGTCTTGGTTTTCATTCATTTTAAAATCAGTGCAGTAAAGATAATTATAACTTTTTAGAGCGCTGTTGTATTATTTAAACTTATTAGAGATTCATGATTCAAATTGTGCTCTTATTATTTCCATCTATATGAAAAACTGAATTTTCCATAGGCATCAAGGGAATGAAAATTAGCATCAAAATCATCAAGTATATCACATACCAAAATGTGTTTGCCAGGGTTTTGTAACCCAAATATTTTGACTTCAGAGTCTATTTATGAACAACTTCTATTAACTGACTACTGAGAAACACTCTTCAGGGAAATCAAATTTTACCCAACTCTTCTTCCATTTAAAATTGGCTGTAATATCAACAACATTATTTATCAGTAATATCACCATTCTTCTATTTCCTGAAGGTACAAATCTTTTATGCTACTGTAGACACTAACTCAGAAAGACTAGACCTTAAAATCAAACTCTGTCCTTTGACTGTATTTTTCAATTCTACTGAGTCCATTTTGAAGAATACACACATACAGAAGTCATAAAAAACATTAGTTTTCTTCTGATAGAAGCAGAATAAAAAATATCATACGCTGGCATGATGCTAATTCTTGGAGTGAAACTACCTTCCTTTAGTTTTTGAAACTACTTACCGATAAGATTAGGGCATACATATCATCAAGAAGCAACCAACGTGAAAGATAATATAAATAAGCTATATACCATTGGGTATGTCAATGAAGCAGTTTATGCATGATTATATGTATTCATTAAATATTGCCTAGAGCAAAGAGAACTGAACTAATAATTACAAAGTGGAGGTCACACAAAGCAACCAGCTTCCTTATTTTAAAGTTTGGGTTTCTATTACCACTTAAGTCAGACATGGCTGCCTTACTTCCATCCTTGCCAAATTAGCATCTGATAGCTAACTTACTTCCCATGTATGTTTTTGGATTTTGTACTTGAGCGCCAGAGCAAGGACAGATTTACATTCTTTCTTCAGAATGTTTCTCTCATTGTAGCTGAGTTTTGCTTTTCTTTTTCTGGATCTTACATTAGTCTCCTGATTTGGTTTTTCAGAATCTGGTCTCTCTTTGAACTAAAATGTCAAAACAAATGACCATATGCCAGAAAATGATGATCTTAACAATATGATGCTTTAGGTCAAAATGAGGCTGTCTTGTAATTTTGCCAAAGCTACTATATTACAGCAGTCATTTGAATTTTTGTCTTTTGCCTTGAAATGGTCAAACTGTTACATACTATACATATTTCCTTTCTCCCTTAAGAAAAATTAGAGAATGAACCAAACAGTGACAGAAAGCCAACCAATTTCCTGTCGACTCATTCTGTTATTGGTTTCTATTATGGCATAGCAAATCAGCCCAAAACTTAGTTGTTTAAAAATAATCAATACTTATTATATGATTTCCAAGTGTCAGGAACCTGGGTGTGGCTTAGGTGGTGGGTTCTGGTTCCAAGTCACTCATGAGTGGTAGTTCCCTGCGGGGAAGGCACTGGCACCCCACCCCAGTACTCTTGCCTGGAAAATCCAATGGACGGAGGAGCCTGGTGGGCTGCAGTCCATGGGGTCGCTAACAGTCGGACAGACTGAGCGACTTCACTTTCACTTTTCTCTTTCATGCATTGGAGAAGGAAATGGCAACCCACTCCAGTGTTCTTGCCTGGAGAATCCCAGGGACGGGGGAGCCTGGTGGGCTGCCGTCCATGGGGTCACACAGAGTCGGACACGACTGAAGTGACTTAGCAGCAGCAGCAGTAGTCCCCTGAAGCCATTTGATTAAGGTTAGAAAATATGCTTCAAGAAGGATCTTCCGCATGGCTGTTGAATAGAGGCTTCATTATCTAGCTCACCTCCGAAGGGCTGCTCGTGACACGACAGCTGAATACTCTGAATGAGAAAGGATGGACTAATAAGCAATGATCCAGTCTCAGAAGTGATGTGCTGTCACTCTACTGTCTTCTATCCGTTAGAATAGAATTTAATTAAAAAGTTTGTGGGGATGTGTTAAAACCACCATGCTCTCTATTATCAGGAATACTACAGACCCCAGAAGATCTGACTCTAAGATTTTCTTACTTTAAATCTAGTTGGCAAGGAGTAGCCAGATTTTTTTTTTTTTTCATATTACTTCACTGATGAAGGTGCTTTCCTCAAGTTGACTCGCCTATCTGATTTCTAATGTTGCCTATAAGTTCCTTCTAAATTATAAAGCTCATAATATGAGCTGAATCTTGTTATTAAATCTCATTTCACATTCCAACATTCTAGGCTTACAGACTGGGCAATTTCCACAGGACACTGCCAAAGTCAGATTCTTTGCCTTCTATCTTAACGTTATTCCCCTCCATTCTTCCTCTTTTATCCACTCAAAGCCTACTTTTCCAGACCTAGCTCAGGTGCTGTATCCTAAGACTTCACTTACCATTCTCTCATTGACCTCACTCCCCACTTTTCCAAGACAATACTACTATTACCATGAGTTCTAGGTATTCTAGCACACAACTCTTCTCTAATTGTTTCAGGTATGGTTGTCTTTCCTCCAACCAGTTCTTAAACTTAAGAACCATATTTTATCCTTTTGAGCTCTCATAGACCCTTACAGAATTTGGGAAATATAGGAGTTTCTCCACAAATATTTGAGATATATTTCTTATATTTCTCTTGTATATGAGATTGAAGAGTGTTTTTATATAGTTTATGTAAAGATACCTAAAAATATAAAAGCAAGTATAAAAGAAAAAAACCCTACCTTTTTCTTCTGTATATGTATTCTTTCTTTTTTCTCTTACTTAATATAGGAACTTATGATGTCTAGCCAAAGGTTATCTCATAACTCCAGACTTAATTTAAAATTGGAAAATATATCATGATAGCAAATTTCTAATTGCAAGCATGAAATTCACAATATGAGAATTTATATTGATTATGATCGTACCAAAATAGCATTTCAGCCTCACTTTTCTCAAAAATATGATTATTAGTATAAAGGAAATATAAGGAATATATTATTACTTCTGTTTGCTCTGGGCACTTTAAAATGTAGACAATTTGATTTTTTAAAAGCATTAATTCTATGTCGATTAGTTTCTTAGTTCAAAGGGAGTTCTGTGAAAAATGTCTATTTCTCTATAGTCTTTTTGAGAACATTTTGAAAAGTATTAGGTGCCAGTAGTGTTATTTTTCTAGAAAAAAATTCAACTAAATGCTGCATTTTATATCTTGTTCTTCTTAAAATTGTTTAAATCTTTCTTCTCTATGTGAATGGTAATTAGAGAGAGGAATATTATTTTGACATAATTTTGGTTTTTAAAAACTTTTTATAATGAAACATGTTTAAAGCCACTTTTTGAGGCATGATTAACATAGAAAAAGCCATACATATTCAATGTGTTCCAACTACATGAGTTTGGATATAAGTATGCATTTGTGAAATCATCGCCACAATCCATACCATAAACATAGCCATCACTTCTAAACGTTTCCTCCTCTTTTTTATTATTATCATCATTATTCTTACTTTGTGATATGAACCCTTATTATAAGAGCTAATGAAACATTTCAAATGTAAAATGAAAATGACAAGATAAATACACTAAACCTCCATTTACCTAATACTCAGCTTCAACCATTTTTAATATTTAGCTAAACTTATTTTTGACCTCATACCTTCCCTACTCAATGAAGACATTATGATTATTCTCACAATAGACGTCTATTGTTGACCCAAACATTTTGCTGAGGTTTGGAATGCTAAAAAACATGAAATTTCTCTATCCTATGTCTATATGAAATGGAATATAAAAACTGATTGCATCATTGCCTTCACGTCCCTACCTGCAGACAAGAATATTGACTCCTAGAGAGGTTCAGTTTCTAACTTTTCTATGATCAAGTAACTGGCTTGCAAAATTGGAAGGAGAGTCTAGATTTCCTGCTCTGTTATTTTTTGCTTCCTATTTGATTTGGTTAGGAGATTTAGAAAACTTCTACAGCAGAATATGGCTTTGGAAATAAATAGAAGAGACATTGTTGGAGTCACTTTGCTACAGTTACCTAAGTTCCTTGCCCCAGCTATCTTTTAATCAGTAGTTTGCAAAATTAAGACAATTACATGTCTTTTTCTTCTTTGTGTTCACAGCCTATTTTCTTTTTTTTGCAACCTTTTTCCAAATAACTCTATTGGATATTTTTATACCATTATATCATTCCTAAATTATCATTTTGCATATTGATTTTACAGTTTTATATACATTGATTTTTTTCTTGATTCTAAGGGCTTACATCTCTAGAATAACATCCAATAAGACAATATCTTTCTTTTGTTCCTAATTTTGCTTTTATTATTTGACCCTTAAAAATGGTGTTAAATTTGTTTATACATTCATATATAAAATTGTGTCTATTCTTCATATTTATTAGAAATTTTCAACTGGAATAAAAAAACTCTTAACAAATGCTTTTTCAACATCCATGGAAATGATTATGGCTTAATAATTAAATTTAGTAAATTGTATTACTATACTATTATCACTGCATTCCTGATATATATGTTTTTCATTGTATATTTATTGCATTGATGAAATAGTTTTGCTAATGTTTATTCATGGTGCTTACATTAATATTAATAGATAATGGTTTTAAAAAAATCATTGTATTTGTTTGCTAGTTTATTTAACAAAAAATTATATATACCAGGTATATATTTACCAGGTACTGTTCTACATGCTTTACAAATATCCTCATGATAGATGAATGAAGGAAATACTATTAGCATCCTCATTTTGCAAATTATGAAATGGCAGCACAAAGAGGTTAAGAAACTATAGGTTTTGAATGCAGGCAGTTCACAGGTGAAACAAAAATCAGAAATATCCTTATTTCTTTCCACATACATTTGAAAGATTTATCTGTGATTCCATTTTTATTTCAAGATTTTGGATCATTTTCACTATCAATATTCGGAATTCTTTCTCAGGTAGATTCCCTATCTCTNATGCAGGCAGTTCACAGGTGAAACAAAAATCAGAGATATCCTTATTTCTTTCCACATACATTTGAAAGATTTAATCTATACAATTGCCTGGTGTATGTTTGGAAACAATAATTCATTATAATTTTTATTAAGGCAATGCACATATTTATATTTTTACAGAGAAAAACGATTTTACTCTGATTTTTAAGTTTTTGTATACATAGTATACATATAAACAAATGCTAAAATTATTTTAATTTCCTTTGTTCTTGGTTATTTCCACATTCTCATTTTTATGTATTTTGCTTGAGCTTTCATTTTTATTTTTTAAGGAGTTATGTAATGATTTACTTAGCATGTAATTTCTCTGCAAATAGCTGCTAAAATCTTAGTTTATCCTTGGAAAAAGTCTGGCGGTCACAATTCTTCTCCTGGTCCCCTTTATTTTTATTTGTACGTTTTTCTTCAGTCTCTTCCATTAAGGTCAGCTTTTAGCAGTCTAATCCCAGCAATAGCTTAGCCAATTACAACTTGGGAAGTCTTGATATGTAGGTGCTTTTGTATAAGTATAGCATGGCAATTATCAAATTATTACTTGTCTGAGAGAATAACTGAGATATTCATTTCTGAGGGATTGACTGTATGTATACAGCCTCCTACCCCGATAGTAATTAAATGAAACTCATAAATAATCAGAGAAATTTTAAAAGTTGATAGGATCTCCCAGTTTCAAAATTAACATCTGTTTATCTCTCAAACTTTTTTTTAGTTTAACTGCAAAGATTTTAATTCATTGGGGCTTTAGAGCTCAAAATCAGATAATAATATATGCTCCGAATGAGTCAATGAGTTTATATCCTAGGGCATTCAACTGCTTCAGATTGAATTGTGCTTTGCACCCAAGTTTATAAATAGTCTGAAGTTGGAAATGAAGGCTGTCTGCATTAATGGAACTCAGTCTGACCCACAGTCTCTGTCCCCATCAGTTGCTCTAGTCTGACTCATCTTGAGTCAGGCCTGGCCCCAGAATGGCAGGCAGTCCTGAGTCTACTGTCAATACTAGCTTTGAGGATTTGGTATGAGGTTCAAGTTGGATAAATTGGCTTCTACCATGTTCCTTGCTCCTGTGACCTAGCTGTTACAATTACGCTTCTCTTTAATAGTCTGCTTAGCATGCAGGGTGATTTCTCTTTATGGATCCTAACTTGCTCTTGTCATTTTTCCCTCTTGATTGAAGAATTCTGACTCTGAATCCTCACCTTTGGATGTAATTACACCACACCTGATAGATGCCTTTGATACTGACTGTACCTTCAGTAACCTCTGTGATGTAAAACCTTCACATTCTGCATTTTATCTTGGATCTCCTTTGACTGAAGCCCCATTTGCTGGAGATTTGCATATACCAAGAACAGAGACTAGACTCTGCTTCCCTGTCCTACTTAACCTGTCAGAGTTTATTTCCGAGTCATCGCCTGGTTCTTTTACCTGCCCTGGTGGGTAGGTAATACCTGGTCAAGACTCTCCATACTCAGATCTCCTTCTGGGAATGATAAAACACACTACCCACATTCTTAAACTATTTATTCACTAGATGTTGATCATCAGCTATTTATGTTAGAGTAGAGATGTGTGGATGTGCAGTCCATGGGGTCGCTAAGAGTTGGACACGACGGAGTGACTTCACTTTCACTTTTCACTTTCATGAATTGGAGAAGGAAGTGGCAACCCACTCCAGTGATCTTGCCTGGAGAATCCCAGGGACGGGGAGCCTGGTGGGCTGCCGTCTATGGGGTCGCACAGAGTCGGACACGACTGAAGCGACTTAGCAGCAGCGGAGATGTGTGGAAGGTGTTAGAAACAGGAGAAAACAATCCTATAATTCTTCTTCCCTTCTAAAGAATACTCAAAAGAGATGGTAGAGTAAACAAATTGAATATTCACAAAAACACAAACATGAAATATACCTTTCACGCAGTCAGCTGCAGATTCTGTAGATGTCTGGTATCTGAGAAAACATCCCCATGCTTTCCAGGGAATGTTGTTAGGTAACATCTTAGTAGAGATCATTTCTTACTAAAAGAATAAGCTAGGAAAACAAGATTATAAGGGTAGGATATATGTTGATCATAAGATACAAGGGAGCTATTGGGAATAATTTGAATATTTTGTGTGGAGTGTATTAAAGACAGAAATTAATCAAAGAAAAATTCCCACATGTTTGGAAAGTCACCAAGACCACTGTCTCTGGGATCAGACAAATATTTGAATCCCAGGTCTGTCATTTACTAGCTGTATGATTTTGGACACATTACTTATATTTTCTAAGTCTCTGTTTTCTTATATGTGAAGAGGGAATGCAACTGTATCTCATGAAGTTAAAAGAAGGTCAATAGGATAAGTCAACCATTGTATTGAAGCTACGTATTACATCAACTGAAAGCTACATTTAGATTTATCATATAGCTCTATTAGGATGATGAGTGTTATTATTTTGCCCTCTAGATTCATTCCCACTTTTTCTCCATCTTACTATGTGTTTCAACAGGCTGACATCTGTGAGCCACATAAACAAATTCTCTTATCCTTTGATTTTTCAATCAGCTTAGGGCAAAGAGAGATTCTAAGAGGGAAATTTCAGAGTGGAGGACATTTAGGCATGGTGTATTTATTTCCCTGGTCTCTCGCTCTCTCTTGCTATCTAAAAAAGAAACTGTTTCATTTCTAAACCTAAAGGAACAAGAAGATGGAGTAGGAAACTAGAGAAAGTAAACTGTCATGGAGATAGATAGATGATAGAGATGTTTTTACCAGATAAATCTATGTATCTTTTTCTGTCTACACCTACCTGTCTATTCATCCATATATACTCCTACATCTATTTACCTAAATTTTCACTGAAGGAATTTCTCACATGATTGTGAAAACTGGCAAGTCCAAAACCTGCAAGACAGGTCAGAGGGAAGAGACCCAGGGAGGAGTTAGTATTGTTGTTTTGAGTCTGAAGGAAGCCTGGAACAGAATCCTTTAGAGCCTCCACTATTTCCTATTGCCAGGAATGACTACATAATTCCTGGGGCCCAGTGCAGATGAAAAGGTGGAGGCTCTTGTTAAAAAAAAAATTAAAGAATTTCAGGATGGCAGCAATCAAACATAACACTAGACACAAGGCACTTAAGTGTGGGGACCTCTACAGCAGTAGATATGGCACACCCCTGCCTGTCCATTTGCCTGAAACCTACCCACAGATATAAAAATCTCCTTCTCAAACTTTTTACAACTAACCTATATAAGTGTGTCAGATGTTTTCTGCCAGGACCCTGATGCTTGCAATCAGAATGAAACCGAATGCTAAGACTTGAGGGTCAAAGCTCAATGACTCTAGCATTTGTCCACTCAATATTTTTGACGAATTTCCCTTTCAGAAAAGTATATAGACTGTGAAACATTTTGAAAAGATTATTGACCCTAATTTATGTAGCCTGGAAACATTCACATGAAGAAAGNGACCCTGATGCTTGCAATCAGAATGAAACCGAATGCTAAGACTTGAGGGTCAAAGCTCAATGACTCTAGCATTTGTCCACTCAATATTTTTGACGAATTTCCCTTTCAGAAAAGTATATAGACTGTGAAACATTTTGAAAAGATTATTGACCCTAATTTATGTAGCCTGGAAACATTCACATGAAGAAAGGCAGATTTATACCTACTGATTTTTATAGAAAATGAACATATATTTCTTTTATACTCTTATTTATCTGTAATCTAAAAATACTAAATTTCATCAATCAAATATTCATACATGAAATTAGAGTATTTCTAAATACTTTAAACAAAGCTTTCCATTTGAACTCCATTCCTCATCAACATTGCTTCTTGTCAGTAGATGCTTATTTGTATTTTCCACCATTCAGGGGCCAAAATTTTAGCAGTATATGACTCTTCTGTGTTGCTTGTTTTAGGTGATGAAGTGGTAAGGACATTTGGTAACATATTTCATTTGTCCTGTATGCATGCTAAGTCCTTCAGTCGTGTCTAACTCTCTGTGAACCCATGGCCTGCTGCCCGCCAGGCTCCTCTGCCCATGGGATTCTCCAGGCGGGAATACTGGAGTAAGCTGCCATGCCCTCCTCCAAGGGATCTTCCTGACCCAGGGGTTGAAACTGTGTCTCTTATGTCTCCTGCACTGGCACCTGAGCTCCTTACCACTATTGCCACCTGGGAAACACTTAGTCTAGTCTAAACAATTTGGCATCGGTGGTTATAAAATGCAACTCTCAGAGTTACTATATCAAAAAAAGGAAGGGTTGTTGAAAGGGTGCTGATGGTATACTGGAAACATTGCCCACCTGGGGATCATCCATGTCCCTCATGAGCCAGGCAATCAGAAATTTCCTTCTTAAAACCTTTGTGTTAGGGACTTCTCTGGTGATCCATGTTCCCAATGTGGGGGGCTGGTGTTTGACCCCTGATCGGGGAACCAGATCCTGCATGCTGCAACTAAGAGATCCCATATGCAGCTAAGACCTTAGTGCTGCCAAATAAATAAATTTTAAAAAGTGAGGGACAGAGATCCTATATATGTTTAAAAAAAAAGCCTCTGGGTTAATTTTGGTAGTCTACTTCTTGGAAGTTCTAAAAAGGTGATTTTTATCCTATTTCCACTTGATGACATAAAAAGGTTTATTGTGTCTTTTTTTCTCTTGTATTTATTTGCTATAGAGAGCATTGTTTTAACTCACTGAAATAAAACCATTGTTTTGGGTTTTCTGTATTATCTGAAATAAATTGTATTTTAAAATAACATAATAATAGAGCAGCTTTTATTAGAGCATTATCTTTGTGATTGATTATGATAATATACCAATATTTAAGAATATAGAACTATTTGAATGTAATAGAAGAAAATTATGTAAAGAACATTTTCTCTTAATGTACAGTTTTAAGAAATATAAAATAATTTATTCACTTTAGGAGCAGCCAGTTCTGATGTTTATATTATATGGAAATTATTGATTACTGAAAAACAGAGAGAGAATAAATTGCCTGTCGATCATTTTAAAAATTTTTCACATTTTTCCTATGTTGGAATAACACTGATTCTGTCATTTGTCAAACAGCCATGTTTGGGTGGGTGAGTAACTGCCACTTACTTGAGTTGCCTTGATTGTAGTTTGGTTCCCATAGCAGGCTGAAAGAGGAAAGACTAAGCATACCCTGGGTAATATGCCAAACGTTTCAAGAGAGGTCATATCTTTGCATTTGTAATTTGTCCCCAAAATGTGATAGGAAAATTTTCAATCTAAAAAGTAGTTGTTCCTAGTTACTTGGACATCCTTTCATGAATTTATTATGCATAATGGTAATTTTTGTGTTAATAGTGTCTACTACAGTATTTTCACTGATAGACATTAAGTTAGGATGGCAAAACATCATGTACATTGACTGGTTCTTGTCAAAAGAGATAATAAATCCAAAGTTTCCGGCTGCCACTCATGTAATCAGAGGGCCAAACTAGGCTTCCAGAAATACATCCAGAAAGTCCTTTTCAAGCCTAGATACTCTCTGCATTCATTAAAGTAGAAACTTTGCCAAGAACCTTTATGCACATTCTTTCTTGGACATGGGAGACAAAGAAGGAAGGAAAAAGTATCTATTTCAGGATTGGAAATGTATACTGTTCTTGGATACTTCCATATGACATTTAGCTTTTTCAAGCCTAATGTAATGTTCAAGGAATTTCTGAAAAATCCCTGTTTCTCACACCATTACCCCTGTATAATCTTGAAAGCATTTATATACAAATTTTGGACCTGCATGTTGGGCAGCTCCCAGCTATGACGAAATGTGTACACTGATTGGAATGAATTGACAGCATTTTTTTTCCTGCTGCATGCCTATAAGATTGGAAGCTTAAAACACATTATCTTCAAAATCCAGTGGAGTATCAGTTTCCACTGAAGCTGCTGGTGCAGGTGGACTGTCCGCGGTCCATCTGTTCTGGGTAGAGTCTGTCATGACTGCTCTTTTTTCAGCCTGCCTTGTCTTTCCTTGATACATAAAGATCCCTGCTATTTGGTCACTTTCCCTGCATGCCTCATTTCTTCTTTCCTCTAATTTTCCCTAATTGAAATATCCACTTTACTAACATAATTAGATGTTTAATATATTCGTACTTTTGAAATCCCAGAATCTAAATTATTATCATTAAGAGAAAAATAAATAAATTAGCATAGCAAGGCCTTCCTTCCCAGTATGTTCAGTCTCATTTAGTAGGACTTAGTTATATAAAAAAATCACTTTGATTGAAAATATGTGTTTTGTATGTTTAGTCTTAATGTAAGAGACTGGGTGATATTCCATTAATCCTTGGGACAGAGAAAGCAAAAAAAAAAGGCAGAATCATACCATATATGTAAATAGTTGATAAATGCATATCTAACATATCGTATCCTTCTTTTAGAGTGATTGAAGATATGTCAACAAGTGTTGCAAATATCAAAATATATTCATAAGTAAAGCTGGCCTAGATTAACTCTAGTATCCTCTTCCCTCTGGCCAGGTTTGACCATATCTGTTGAACAATTCCTTTGAGATATAACTTATTCTTCGATGTGCAGAGATGACAAATACTCCAATGAAATAAAGATTTTAATTAGCACAACAAAGGTTGACTCTTTCCTGACTATTTTGCCAGTCTTGAGCCATAACTGTTCATTTTTTGGGGTCACTCTATTATTTTACTTTTTACTAGCTCAGCTGATTCATCTTATATTGTTCTACCTTCAGTGTAAAGAGACAATTTTTATTCTCTAAGACCACAAATGTCCAATATATTCATGATTTTGTAAGATCATAAGAGAGTCACATAACGAAGACTGCTGTGATTGAAAAAAAAAACTATGCTTCTTTTATGTAGTTTGAGGAGGCATATTTTGTCTACTGGCTTTGTTTTTTAGCTCTTGACCTGTGAGGTTACCAACAACAGAATATTTCTTATTTGTCTTTATGCCTGATAACATAAAACGGGTGCTTGTGCTGTGCTGTGCTTAGTTGTTCAGTCGTGTCTGACTCTTTATGACCCCATAGGCTGTAGCCCGGCAGGCTCCTCTGTCCAGGGGGATTCTCCAGGCAAGAATGCTGGAGTGGTTTGCCATGCCCTCCTTCAGGGGCTGTTCCCAACCCAGGGATCAAACCCAGTTCTCCCATATTGCAGGTGGATTCTTTTACCATCTGAGCCACCAGGGAAGCCCAAAATGAGAGCTTAAAGACATCAATTACAAAAAAATTAATTGAAATACATCTGCCTAAAGAATGATAAAGGAAAGATTTTTCTCTGGAATGTTCTTATCTTAACATGTTGTGTGGGTCACAACAAACTGGAAAATTCTGAAAGAGATAGGAATACCAGACCACCTGACCTGCCTCTTGAGAAACATGTATGCAGGTCAGGAAGCAACAGTGAGAACTGGACATGGAGCAACAGACTGTTTCCAAAAGGGAGAGGAGTACGTCAGGCTGTATATTGTCACCCTGCTTATTTAACTTATATGCAGAGTACATCACAAGAAATGCTGGGCTGGATGAAGCACAAGCTGGAATCAAGATTGCTGGGAGAAATATTAATAACCTCAGGTATGCAGATGACATCAACCTTATGGCAGAAAGTAAAGAGGAACTAAAAAGCCTCTTGATGAAAGTGAAAGAAGAGAGTGAAAAAGTTGGGTTAAAACTCAACGTTTAGACAACTAAGATTATGACATCTGGCCCCATCACTTCATGGCAAATAGATGGGGAAACAATGGAAACAGTGACAGACTTTGTTTTGAGGGGCTCCAAAATCACTACAGCTGGTGACTGCAGCCATGAAATTAAAGACGCTTACTCCTTGGAAGGAAAGTTATGACCAACCTAGAGAGAATATTAAAAAGCAGAGACATTACTTTGTAAACAAAGGTCTGTCCAGTCAAATCTATGGTTTTTCCAGTATTCATGTATAGATGTGAAAGTTGTATTATAAAGAAAACTAAGCACTGAAGAATTGATGCTTTTGAACTGTGGTGTTGGAGAAGACTCTTGAGAGTCCCTTGGACTGCAAGGAGATCCAATTAGTCAATCCTACAGGAAATGAGTCCTGGGTGTTCATTGGAAGGACTGAAGCTGAAGCTAAAACTCCAACACTTTGGCCACCTGATGCAAAGAAGTGACTCATTTGAAAAGACCCTGATTCTGGGAAAGATTGAAGGCAGGAGGTAAAGGGAACGACAGAGGATGAAATGGTTGGATGGCATCACCGACTCATGGACGTGACTTTGAGTAAGCTCCAGGAGTTGGTGATGAACAGGGAGGCTTGGCGTGCTGCAGTCCATGGGGTCACAAAGAGTCAGACACAACTGAGCGACTGAACAGAACTGAATGTATTTGTTTCACTGCTACTCTCTCAATTCATCCCACCCTCTCCTTTCCCTACTGTGTCCAAAGAACTTTCTTTATGTCTGCATCTCCCTTTGCAGCCTTGTGAATAGGATCATCGGTACCAACTTTCTAGATTCCAGTTATATACATTAATATTGATATTTCTTTTTCTGACTTACTTCACTCTGTAAACAGAGGCTCTAGTGGTCATCCACCTTATTTAAAACAGATTCAAATACAGTCCTGTTTATAGGTGAGTAATATTACATTGTGTATATGTATCACGACTTTTTTTCCCCATTCATCTGTCTTTGGATATCTAGGTTGCTTCCATGTCCTGGCTATGGTAAATAGTGCTGTAATGAACATTGGGGTATGTGTATCTTTTTCAGTTATGGTTTCCTCAGGGTATATGGGCTTCTCAGGTAGTGCTAGTGGTAAAAAACGCTCCTACCAATGCAGAAGACCTAAGAGATGTGGGTTTGATCCCTTCATCAGGAACATCCCCTGGAGAAGGACATGGCAAGGCAAACCACTCCAGTAATCTTGCTGGAGAATCCCAAGGACAGAGGAGCCTAATGGGCTATAGCCCATAGGCTCTCAAAGAGTAGGACATGACTGAAGCAACTTAGCACATGCACGCACAGGGTATATGCCCAGTAGTGGATTCCTAGGTCATATAGTTTAGTTTTTAAAGGACGCTCCATATTGTTCTCCATAGTGGCTGTATCAAATTGCATTCCCACCAACAGTGCAAGAGTGTTCTCTTTTCTCCACACCCTCTTCAGCATTTATTGTTTGTAGACTTTTTGATAATGGCCATTCTGGTCAGTGTGAGAGGCTACCTCCTTGTAGTTTTGATTTGCATTTCTCTAATGATGAATGGGGCTTCCCTGTTGGCTCAGATGGTAAAGAATCTGCCTGCAGGTGGCAGATCTGGGTTCAATTCCTAGATTGGGAAGATCCCCTGGAGGAGGGCATGGCAACCCACTCCAGTATTCTTGCCTGCAAAATCCCCATGGACAGAGGAACCTGGTGGGCTACCATCCATGGGGTGACAAGGAGCTGGATATGACTGAACGACTAAGCACGAGTGATTTTGAGCATCTTTTCGTGTGTTTATTCGCCATCTTTATGTCTTCGGATAATTGTCTGTTTAGGTCTTCTGCCCACTTTTGTTTGGGTTCTTTGTTTTTCTGGTATTGAGCTGCATGAACTGCTTGTATATTTTGGCGATTAATCCTTTTTCAGTTGTTTCATTTGCATTTTCTTCCATTCTGAGGGTTTTCTTTTCACCTTGCTTGTAGTTTCCTTCCCTGTGCAAAAGCTTATATACCATTTGCTTATTTTTGTTTTTATTTCCATTAGTCTAGGAGGTAAGGTCATAGAGGATCTTGCTGTGATTTATATTAAAGAGTATTCTGCCTATATTTTCCTCTAAGAGTTTTATATTTTCTAGTCTTACATTTAGGTCTTTAATCCCTTTCAAGTTTTTTTTGTTGTTGTTGCCATTGTTTCAGTTTATTTTTGTGTATGGTGTTAGGAAGTGTTCTAATTTCATTCTTTTACATGTAGCTGACCAGTTTTCCCAGCATCACTTATTGACGAGTCTATCTATCTTTTCTTGGAGAAGGAAATGGCAGCCCACTCCAGTATTCTTGCCTGGAAAATCCCATGGACCGCGGAGCCTGGTAGGCTACCGTCCATGGGGACGCAAAGAGTCGGACATGACTGAGCGACTTCATTTTCACTTTCCTCTATCTTTTCTACTCTGTATATCTGCCTCCTTTATCAAAGAAGTTGCCCATAGGTATGTAGATTTATCTCTGGGTTTTCTATCTTGAGCTATTGTTCTACATTTCAGGTTTTGTGCCAGGAACATACTGTCTGGATGTCTAGCTGTGCCACAGTCTATACTGCTGTATGCAGACTGTACTACAAGTATACTGTATCACAAGTTTAGTCTGAAGTCCTCCAGCTCCATTCTTCTTTCTCAGGATTGCTTTGGCAGTTTGGGGTCTTTTGTGTTTCCATATAGACTGTGAAAGTATTTTTTCTAGTTCAGTTAAAAATACCAATAGTGGTTTGTTAGGGATAGCATTGAATCTGATCCATAATTTCTGATCAACAACTCTTGAAGCCAGGTATATTTTGAAATTTAAGATATTTTGGCTTTAAGAATATAGACCTTTATATATAGAATTTAAAATATAGAATTTTAGAATTCAGAAAAGTGAGAGAGAACACAATGGCTGCTTTTTAAACCCCCAAGTTTATGTAGAATGCTGTTTCTCTGCATGTAAGAACCACTAATGTATACATGTAAACAGCTTTTATGTATTTAAACAGCTTCCCCAGTGACTTAGTGGGTGAATAATCTGCTTGTAATACAGAAGACATAGGAGACACAGGTTCAATCCCTAGATCAGGAAGATCCCCTAAAGGAGGAAATGGCAGCTTAGTCCAGTATTCTTGCCTGAAAAATCCCATGGGGAGAGGAGCCTGGTGGGCTACAGTCCAAAGAGCTGCAAAGAGTTGCACACGACTAAGCACACCCATCTAAACATGATGCATTTAACAGACCATTCTGGGTCTCCGTTTCTCCGTCACAGAATTAGGGCTGGAAGATGGATGAGGAAAGGGGAAATTCTTTAACTGAGCTATGGTTAATTAACTGCCCCTGTGGGTAATTCTTCTGGATAGTTAACATAAAAGTCCCTCAGAAATCTTCACATGGCAATGTCTACTGTGTACTGATGTGTCCCCAACTTCTTTCAGTGAGAAATCCGGTTACACCTGTAGCATGTTTTGTAACTGGGGTTGTCACCTGGCAAGCAGCTTAAGTTGTTTTTTTTTTTTTTTTGCAGCATCCTTTTGAACTGTGAGATCTTGTCTACTTTTTTTTGCCAAAGAGTAGGAATTCTGGTAAATCAGCAGCTGTTCTCTTCATTCTTCTTGCCATCCCTGTATCTTGGTTTTTCTTAGACGTGTAGAAAAGAGAGTAGCAATCCATATGTAAATAGATATCTTACTGAAAATTGAGCTCCCGTTCCCCTCTTCTTTGTCAGCACCTGTGTTCTCTGAGAGCCGTTATTTTGCTTGATTTAGGTAAGGGTAGGAGGAAGTCACAGCGCTGAGCCCCTGAGCAGACATATCCAAAACACTGAACAGCTACTCTAGTCATCTTTCCTAAGCTGGGCACAGGTAGTGGTGATTTGTGTGATGGTGATGTTTGCTTGCTAGCAGAACTGTTTTGCTCACTCTGAGCAAGTCCTAAACATGTGCCTGGTAATCTGTTTATACAGGAGTCCTTAGCATTTACAGTCCTTAGATTTGGGGACTTAAGACTATTTTTGAGACCAGAAGAAAATTCTCATTCCATCTTCTGTTAGTCATGATTTTTCAAATGTGTTATATATGCTTATATTTTTCTGATAATGAAACAAATCATTATTGAATAAAACTTTAGAAAATATAGAAAGGCATAAAAGAACAGAAAAAGAAAACCTCACTGGCATGTCCCTCAATCAGAAATAATTGTTCTCCCATGTTTATATAGTTTAAATCACATCTCTGTCAATATTTAATTATTTTATAATTACCATTACATCTAAAACTTTTCCTTTGCATAGTTTTTTAGACATGTTTCTAGTAAGCACTTTTCTTCTTATGATACAGGGGAAAATGCACTAACCAAAACCAAGTATTTTTGTTAATCATTTTAGTATTCAGATTTACCTGAATACCTATGACAAAAAATTCTCAGTTTGCTTCTGCTAAGTCGCTTCAGTCGTGTCCGACTCTGTGTGACCCCATAGATGGCAGCCCACCAGGCTCCCCTGTCCCTGGGATTCTCCAGGCAAGAACACTGGAGTGGGTTGCCATTTCCTTCTCCACAGTTTGCTTCTAGATGGAAACAAATAATTTTTTATGCATGTTAATTTTCTGATAAGAGCATAAGGAACTATACCTATTTTGAACTTCCCTGGTGGCTTAGATGATAAAGAATCTGCCTGCAGTGCAGGAGACGTGGGTTCAACCCCTGGGTTAGGGAGATCCCCTGGAGAAGGGAATGACAACCCACACCAGTATTCTTGCCTGGAGAATCCTATGGACAGAGTAGCCTGGTGGGCTACAGTCCATGGGGGTCACAAAGATTTGGACACAACTGAGTGACTAATGCTTTGTTACAATGATAACCACAATATTCACTGCCTGTCAGGTGCTCTTTAGATAATTAAACTTGGAGAAATAGCCCCCAGTAGGATGGTTATTTTGCCTGTATAACATAGTCTGAAAGTTGGTAGTAGTTGGCAGGAAGCAGTGAGAAAATGTCAGTACTCTCAATTTCTTCTTTGGGGGAAATAACTAGAGAACATGGGAAGAGCTGAATTCAGGGACCAGTATAGAATATAAAGCAGAGACTAAAAGCTTTTTGGTAATAACTGCTTCAGTTTGAGAAGGAAACAGATAAAGTAAATAGAGTTCTAGCAGTGACTAATTATATATTAATTTATCCATTCTTCATTGAGTTGTAGGAAGATGGCTTCTGGTCTCAGAGTTATAATATGGTTGGAAAAAATGACAAAAATTTTTTGGAACATGTAATACCGTCTTAACGTGTGAGGCAAATTTTTAAAATAAGTACAGTAATTGACTGATTGCTATGTGCCAGACAGTATACCTCACATACTGTGCAGACAATACATGTTAATGAAATTGAGGAAGTCTGTGATTATTGAGGAATGGAATGGCCAGAGAAGGTTCAGAGAGGAAGCTACATTGGATCTGTATGAATGAGAGAAGTCCAAGCAGTTGGCATGCACATGTCGTGGAGAAAGAATCAGTTCATTTCAGTTCAGTCACTCAGTCTTGTCCGACTCTTTGCGACCCCATGAATCACAGCACGCCAGGTCTCCGTGTCCATCACCACCTCCTGGAGTTCACCCAGACTCACGTCCATCGAGTCAGTGATGCCATTCAACTATCTCATCCTCTGTCATCCCCTTCTCCTCCTGCCGCCAATCCCTCCTAGCATCAGAGTCTTTTCCAGTGAGTCAACTCTTCGCATGAGGTGGCCAAAGTACTGGAGTTTCTGCTTTAGCGTCATTCCTTCCAAAGAAATCCCAGGGCTGATCTCCTTCAGAATGGACTGGTTGGATCTCCTTGCAGTCCAAGGGACTCTCAAGAGTCTTCTCCAACACCACACTTCAAAAGCATCAATTCTTCAGTGCTCAGCCTTCTTCACAGTCCAACTCTCACATCCATACATGACTACTGGAAAAACCATAGCCTTGACTAGACAGACCTTAGTCAGCAAAGTAATGTCTCTGCTTTTGAATATACTATCTAGGTTAGCATCAGAGTCTTTTCCAATGAGTCAACTCTTCGCATGAGGTGGCCAAAGTACTGGAGTTTCTGCTTTAGCGTCATTCCTTCCAAAGAAATCCCAGGGCTGATCTCCTTCAGAATGGACTGGTTGGATCTCCTTGCAGTCCAAGGGACTCTCAAGAGTCTTCTCCAACACCACACTTCAAAAGCATCAATTCTTCAGTGCTCAGCCTTCTTCACAGTCCAACTCTCACATCCATACATGACTACTGGAAAAACCATAGCCTTGACTAGACAGACCTTAGTCAGCAAAGTAATGTCTCTGCTTTTGAATATGTTATCTAGGTTGGTCACAACTTTCCTTCCACGGAGTAAGCATCTTTTAATTTCATGGCTGCAGTCACCATCTGCAGTGATTTTGGAGCCCAAAAAATAAAGTCTGACACTGTTTCCCCATGTATTTGCCATGAAGTGATGGGACCGGATGCCATGATCTTTGTTTTCTGAATGTTGAGCTTTAAGCCAATTTTTTCACTCTCCTCTTTCACTTTCATCAAGAGGCTTTTTAGTTCCTCTTCACTTTCTGCCATAAGGGTGGTGTCATCTGCATATCTGAAGTTATTGATATTTCTCCCGGCAATCTTGATTCCAGCTTGTGTTTCTTCCAGCCCAGCGTTTCTCATGATATACTCTGCATAGAAGTTAAATAAGCAGGGTGACAATATACAGCCTTGACGTACTCTGTTGTTCCATGTCCAGTTCTAACTGTTGCCTACTGACCCGCATACAGGATTCTGAAGAGATCCTAGATGTGTATGTGTGCACTCAGTCGCTCAGTCACATCCAACTCTTTACAGCCCCATGGCCTGTCACTTGCCAGGCTCCTCTGCCCATGGAATTTTCCGGGAAAGAATACTGGGACTGGTTGCCATTTCTTCTCCAGGGAATCTAACCCACCCGGGGATCAAACCCACAGCTATTGTGTCTCCTGCATTGGTACATGGATTCTTTACCACTAGTGCCACCTGGGAAGCCCAGAGATCCTGTATAGTCTGAGCTTTGTTCTTTGAAACTGTCTTTGAGCATCTCCAGTATTCTGGCCTGGAGAATTCCATGAGCTGTATAGTTTATGGGGTCACAAAGAGTCGAACATGACTGAGTGACTTTCACTTTTCACCTCTTTTTACTATGCAATACTGCTTTAATTCCCAGAAGTTCTGTGCAGCTAATGCTGTCTCCTGAAGCAAAAGTCAATAACTGACTTTTGATTTACCTTAGTTTTCTTAAATCAGAGTACATTTGAAAAGTATCTTAGTTCTCTTTTTATTTCTCCTTTTGAAAGAGTATGGGGGAAAAAAACACAACTTTATACAGTAACAAAATATCTCACTCTTAGTGTTTTCTCAGCTGGTTGATCGGAATGATAGTATCTAAATTTTGTTCCTGAAAATGTATAATAGTGATGGTTTCATGTTAGTGATCTCTCGCCATTTTCTAATGTGTATGTTTGATTGGTTTTACTTACTTCTGGCTTGTTTTCTGTTGCTTATTTTACTATAAAACTTTGTTTTGGAAGCTGATATGATTAATTTTTTTTGATCAAATGAAAAAATGAGTGAAAAAAGGAGTCATTGAGATCACACAAAAAAATAAAACTTAAAAATTTTGAAATAATGTGATGTTAAAAAGTATTACTTTGCTTTTCACAAGAAACTTCCATTTCTCAGAGTTTTTAGTCACCTGGGAGGGGGCTGGGATGGAAATTCAACTGCTGTACACAGAACTGGGTTAATGTTTTCATAAGCTAGATACATTACTGGTGAAATTGATAATTGGTGCTTGTTTTCTATGGGAGTGACAGATTATTTTTGGTATCCAGGGAGACTTGTCAAAAATCTGTGTGATATGTGTTTGTATTATAAGGATTTTAAAGCCTCACAACCATATATCTTTGTCGTTAAGCAATTTTCTGCACGTCCAGTGGAATGTTCAGATGTGGGTTAGAGACAGTGAGATCTGATTTCAGCTCATGAGGCTTTGGTGAAAGCTCTAGAAGCTCATTATTCTCTCTGATGTGTTGTGGCTTATATCATTATCTGACAAAGCAAAATTGAAACCACTATATAAGTGCCATTTTTTCCAAGCCTATATAAGTGCCTTATTCCTAATTGAAGATTCAAGCTAATTTGAGAAATTGCTTGAATCTTCTGGAAAAAAAAATATACATCTTCAGAAAGCTCTAGCTTGTCATAAAAAAAAGTAGATATCAAACTTCTATTCCAAATGGGTTACTTCTGCTATAATTAAAGATTCTTTATTATGAACATTAAATTCATTGTAAGGAAATTAGACTGATTGCTTCCCAGAAGAGGAAAAGCTTTGAAAGATTTTGCAGTTTTGAGATAATGTTCTTTTATTATAACAAAGGAAACCAAAGTGGAAAGCACTTGGTAGATGTTAGATGTTAGCGATAGATGTTAGAGTTGTAAAGTTAAATATTTGGTGTCAGCTTCTGCCTACAGATAAAATACATCAACCTTTTTTTTTTTTTTCAAGGATTTGACTTTTCATAGTGGGGCCACTCGCCTGGTTAGGAAGATGGATGGGTGACCCAAGGTCATACACTGATTAGGTGACAGACTGTATTCTGAATGGTAGCTAGGGTGATGGCCTGCAGAATTTTCTATTGTTAGCAGTAGCTTTTGCCTTTGCAATATGGACAGTGTAATACTTTTCCACAAATTAAACCACTCTGTCTTCAGCTGTTTCAGGCCACTAGGTTCTGTTGACCCTGGGCATTCTCGAGTGATCAGCATCTGTGTAATGAAACATTTCAAGCTCTGTTTCTTTTCTTATTTTCTTTCATTTCTGTGAAAACTGCCTGGTGTTTTAATGATTGGGACAATGAATTCTGAACCTGAAGAGCATCATTCTTTTTTTTTTTTAATAGAATGAAAATCTATGTCATTATTGTTTATCTTATCAAAATAATTATTTGGAAAATGCTTTCCTCCAGTGCTTATACAGGAGAAAAGACTGCAGGGAAAATATCTTAGCATGTATTTTTAATTTAGGCTTAGCTGTTTAGTAAATGAGGATATTTACCAACAAAGATCCATATAGTCAAAGCTATGTTTTTTTTCCAGTAGTCATGTATGGGTGTGAGAGTGAACCATAAAGAAAGCTGAGCACTGAAAAATTGATGCTTTTGAATTGAGCTGTTGGAGAAGACTCTTGAGAGTCCCTTGAACAGCAAGGAGATCCAACCTGTCAATCCTAAAGGAAATCAGTCCTGAATATTCATTGGAAGGACTGAAGCTGAAGCTGAAATTCCAATACTTTGGCCACCTGATGAGAAGAATTGACTCACTGGAAAACACCCTGATGGTAGGAAAGACGGAAGGCGGGAGAAAGGGGATCACAGTGGATGAGATGGTTGTATGGCGTCTCTGGCATGATAGACATGAGTTTGAATAAGCTTTGGAAGTTGGTGATGGACAGGGAAGCCTGGCGTGCCACAGTCCATGGGGTTGCAAAGAGTCGGACACGAGCAACTGAACTGAGCTGAAATGATATTATTCAGCTTTATGGATGGCCTCTAAGAGAAGGTCTGTAAGAAACTAGATGAGCTTGGTTTTGAGAATCAGGCAGATTTACAAGGCAATATTCGAGTCTTGGTTCTTCCCTGTTGGTGCTAGTGGTAAAGAACCTGCCTGCCAGTGCAGGAGACTTAAGAGATGCAGTTTCCATCCTTGGGTCAGGAAGATCTTGTGGAGCAGGGCCAGGCAAACCACGACAGTATTCTTGCCTGGAAAATCCTATGGACAGAGGAGTCTGGAAGGTTACAGTCCATAGAGTCACGAAGAGTCAGACACAAGTGACTTAGCATTGCAGATGCACACGTTCAAACCTTGCATATGGAAAAATAAAATTTAGATAAATAAATAAGAATTAACTAAGTTTTGAAAGTCAAAACAAACTCCTTACTATCTAGTGATTCTTTAATCAACGCATCAGTATATTCATATTTATATCTAAATTGTACCACTTTTAATGGCAGTCTTTTATAGTCTCTTATCTCCTTCCAAATTCTTCCAATATTCCAGCTGTAATTTTCTTTTTTTCAAACTATACCTTCTACATCTAATACCTGAAATATATTTCTTTACCTAAGACATTTAAAATCTTGAATAAATGACCTCTTAATTGAAGATCTCAACAAATTAGATCTCAACATAACTGATTATTTATAAGGTTCTGGATATTTATTTTAAAATGTTATATTTGTTATAAATATTTAATTTCAGTTTTTTCTATTTTTGAAGTTGTTTAAGGAATATCTGACATGGAAAATTTTGTAAAATTTTATATAATAGTATCTTTCAGGTTTTACCATTGTGATATTGTCATAGATTTTATGAAATCTATGGATCTAATAAATATTGAGATATATTTTCTTTTATGATTTAAAATAAGTTATTTTTACAGTTATCTCTTTAGTATAAATGGCCTAAAATTCATTTTAGTGTATCACATGAAGATAGAATTT